>JAVLUX010000008.1:27244256-27329256 GCA_032164185.1 Moxostoma hubbsi
GTGCATGTGTGTGTGTGTTTAGGGAGGGTGACTCTTTTTCCTCAGGAAAGTGCATCATCATCTGGTTGCAAACTAAACGGCTGCCTCCGACATTCCAACAGAAGGCCCCAAAATCTTGGAGAGAGGAACACACGCACATACTCTTACTGACTCTACTGGCTTTATAACACAGAGACTCTGGAATGGATTTGCCCTGAGCTGACTGCACACTGCAGTGTAAGGTAAGACATGTCTGTATGTTTCAGGATAAAATTAGGGTATTGATTTTTATTTTTGTATTTTGTCATTTTCATACCAGTCAATGAAATAAACACAATAAATTCAGGTTTACGGGTTTTCTTAATCCAGCTGGTGTATTAGTCAGGTGACCATTTCAATTCTAAGATTAGTACATGTACTGCAGTAACACATCATTATTTACCAGAATTAAAGCATACATCTTTTTACAAAATTATGTATAGGCCAATAAATAAATAAACATACAAATAAATAAGAAATCGGAATTTAGTAACTCCCTTTGTTGACATTTATTGATTTTTAATATTATTAATAGTTTTTTCAGATTTAATGAATGCATCTGCACTTTACAGTAGTTCCTTGAACTAAAACACTTGTGAAACAAAGAAAAGAAAATTAACAATTGTTAAAAATTTTATTTAACTTATATTTAATTACAAATAAATGATTATATACATTATTTAAAACTAATTAATCAATTAAAAGTTAATTAACAATCAATGGCTATTAAATAAGCAGTGTATATAACCTCATACGGACAGTTTAAATTTTACTTTAAAATATATAAATATACTTTACTAAGGAATATACAGTATGTGCATATATTGCAATCTAGGTGCTTGGTAAAGTATAAAGCTTCTCTTTAATATCCATAAAATTTTGATCTATAAATTTCACAGAATGCTACCAGTTTATTTTTCTGAAACTTTATCCTAAGAGACACAAAAGTTTCTTCAAATAATCATTTTCAGTGAAAATGCCCAGTGACACAAGGTGTCCCTTGACACATTAATTAATTGGTTAATTGGGGCTTCTTTGCTCTTTTCTCACATAATGCTCCCTGTATGACCTTGTAATTCAGGTATTTAGTAAACCATTTAGCTCCAGTAAACAGAATCACTTACCCCAGGTACAAATTTTTTTAAAAAAAAATCCAACTGCAGACTAGATGCACTCAGAGCCCTGCACAGTGCTCTATATGCCACAGTGCACATTTGCAAACATACCTTTGAACACAGCCCACAAAGTGTCTGCAGCGTCTTAAGAAGCCAAGAAAGTAATGCTATGGAATATAACTCAGAACCTAAATCTGATGATCAGACATTTTTGATTTACAATATGTTTAGATTAAGTTGTTAAACTTTCCTTGTTGTTTGTTTGCTTGTTTTTAACTTCTTTACTAATTACTTGTTAATTATTTTCACAGTACAGATATTTATCTGATCTTTATAGAGTAAATTCCAAGCACTTTTATGCCTCTATAAAGCTCAACAATTTATAATGTTTTCATTTCCTTTATGGATGTATGTATAATCTAAATCTGCCTATCACATTTTGTGGCAGGGCTGCTTCTACAGTGCAGTGATGATAGAGACAACTGATGGATTTTTTAGTCCATGAATGTTTGTTTAATGTTTTTGTCTCTAAAATGTTATAGTACATATTATTATGATGTAGAAATACACATCTCTTTCCTCTCAAAACAACAAGGTTTACAAGTGATGGTTTCCCTGCTGCTACCGGGAATTATGTAAGAACAAAAAACAAAACAAAAAAAAACTGGCAGAAGGTCCACCAGGAATCCAGACAGAAAAAAAATTTGCCGGTTTAGTTTAGGAGAGATGTACTGTAAGTAGCCAGTTAGAGGATGCAGAAGTGCCTTGCTAAAGGTTACAATGGAGTTAGCTGATGATTGCAGGGTTTGAGCCTAAAATCTTCTGGAATTGTGTTTAACCACCACACCAGAGAATCCCTGCACAGGAATAATGCAAAGCAGGGATGCTAAACACAGTACAATAGGGACATCTCCACCTCTGCATACTATACAATGGCACATCCCTCTCCCTTCCTCTTTCTGTCTCTCTCTCTTGGCTTCTCTCTCCTCCTATATCTCAAGAGGCCGATAAAACCTCATAATTATCAAATTGCAGGAGAAATATTTAAAATTCAATGCTAACCTATTGAGATGGCGTTCTACATTATCGTCAACTTTTAACCTGTAGATTGTGACATTTAGATTATAGATTGATACTTTATTAATCCCATGAAACACTCCAGAAAGTGTTTGTGTGTTGTTTGTGCATGATTAAATAGTGTGTATGTTCTGAGAAACAGGAAACAATTCTGACACATCTGGAAGTCAGATTCCATTGAAGGATCTTAAAACTGCTAACGTACAGACACATGCACACATATGCTGTTAATGCTCTCAGCTCACCGGATTACTGAACAATGACAATGCAACAAGGCAAAGTAATTTAAGAAAAGCCTGATAAACATGGTTTGAACAGGTTTAAACCGTTGTTACCTTTAAGCAGCACATAGTGGATTATAGACGTGCTTTTGACATAATACAATGCAAAGTATGACGGATGAAAATCTTTCAAATTTAAATTAAACATGTCAAAAATGCATTTGACAAAAGAAATTCTATTATTTCAATCTAATTCAATTACATTTCTTTGAACTTGTCATAAGTGCTGACCTCACTGGAGTAGAATTTAGCAAATCTATGGCACAACTGATAACTAAACTAAACTGTTCGGCAAAAACTGTACCATTAATCTTTCTTCCCAGAATATATTTCAAATGTATCAATACTCAAATATAAAGTTGTACTGTTGAGCAGTGTTCACTCAGGATGGGAGGGTTGTGAAGTTATCAAGCAACCCGAAATGCAAAATTCACGTATAGCTCATGTACTTGAAATTGGAAATGGCAAACTGAGAGATGATTCTGACCAATGTAACAATGGCCATTTTGTCTTGTAGTTAACCAGCGCCAGAATGCCCATCTTCAAGAAACTGCCTAGGAGGTTCCTAAGTAACCACAGCAATGGAGATCTCATCCAAAAGAGCAACCTTACAAACGGTGAACTAATCCTAAAAAGTAACCATAGCAACGGGGATCTCATCTTGCCACCATCTGATCTGAATACGTTTGAGGGGGCGTGGGCAGGTATGGGATGGAGTAATGAAGATGGTGGGGATTGGGAGAACGAGCAGGGCCACCAAACATCATCTCAGGTGAGTGAGGCACAGGAGAATGAGGCAAACACAGAGCAGCATGGAGGGTCAAAGGTTACTGAGGGATCAAAAGAAAAGAGAGGAACTCTGGAACGAATCTGTGGCTCATCACCATTGAAGACACTTGGGAAGTTAGGCAAAGGGCTTCGTATAACAGGAAGAAACGTGTGGGGCGCTACGCCTTCTCTCCGTAGTGCCACCCTCCCAGCAACACCCTCCTCAGGAAAGAAGAGGAATTATCGACGAGCCTCAGAGGAGATATTGACCTTACTTAGGTGAGAGTATGAATATAACTGGATGTCAGTTTCCTTTTTTTTAAGGATGTAATCTCTGTAACCCCCTTCACACTGTGTGTGGAAGAATTTGCTAAAGTCTGTTAATGACAGATGCATTGTTTATCAGTGTGAACAATACTGGTACTGAATACTTGTGAAAATTACCGTACAAATACACAACAGGAATACATAAGAGAACGTTCACACAAACACACATTTTGGCCAGGGCTGCAGCTAACTTTTTTGGTATGTAGGTGCATGTGAGAATGTCTGTGAAAGTTTCAAGCTCCAGATAATGTATAAAGACTTTATCAAATAGCTGCAATGGGTTGAAAATGGAAAATAGCTTGACATTGCTCATGAAACATTTATTTAGATAAGTATTTAGTTCAGATAGATTTAGATTTTTTACACAAAAAATATCACTTAAAAATATGATTATACTGTATATTCCAATGGTACCCATTGAAGCTCAACCATGGTATCAGGCATCATTTATGTTATTTAGCAAAGTAAAATAATTTCATTTATTCAACATGCCTGATTCTCTGATCTGCTCCTGGAAAAACCCAGCACTGGATATTCCTTGGTTTATTTTTACTAACATACCTATTTTAGGTGTACAAATGACAAATGAATAAATTGTAATCCAATTACTTTACTAATTACTTCATTGGAAATAAATCACATTACTAATTACTTTCATTCATTATATTCTAAAATACTTTTCCACTCAACAAATAAAAAATAAAGCATATATTTCCTCCTTTTTCATTATTGTACCAGTCATACACTTATCACCTCACATTCCTTAACTGTCACAGAAAAGCAAATAGACATTCATATGAACATAATTCATGTTTCTAAATCTATTTTACACAAATAACATCATTTTAGAAATATATGTATCCCAAGTAATGCCCTTAAAAGTAATTAAATTAATTAAAAATCTGTATAATCTAATTACAAGTGTTTAAAATGTAATGTATTACACAACTTTTTGACTAAAGTAATTAGATTGCAGTATCTGATAACTCTGTAATCGGATTACACCCAACACTACTAATGAGGTGTTGAGTGGAAATGAGGTGTGTTAAATAAAGGAGGCTTCCAAAATGTGCAGTGGTGTGGCAGTCCAGGAACAGGATTGAAAACCACTGATATAGAACATCATTTTTGTGACAAAGTAACTTCTACAGTTGTTGTGAGAAGGAACAGTTGTCCCTTTCTTAGTGGATCTTCTTTACTCAGGCTGGCAAGTCGTCGAAAGGAGAGTGAACGCAGAGAGAGTCTACCTGCAGGAGATCTGACCACTGAAAATGATGAAGACACTCGTAGACGGCCCTCATTCTTACAAATGGTCAGTTTGAGTAAGCTTAGAGGAGACTCGCTAACAAACTGCAGCTCCCAGGAGGACGAGCAAGAGATCGAAGAGGAAGGTCAGCCAGTCAAACGAAGAGAGCCACTGTCAGGTAAAATTTAATGTGAATGTGGGGGAGGGGGGTTATGTTTGTCTTTGTTTGTATCTTTTGCAAGCAAGCACGTACAAAGCGAAACTTTATTATGCTCATTGTTAGAGGTCTCCATGTTTGACCCATACTACCTTGCTCTCAATAAGTGGCAACAAGTTCCAAAAGTCCCTGTGAGTCATTGACCAATCAACAAACACAGAGACAGGAAATTATACCTTCTTTGTGCTGCAGATCCTACCTGATAAGCTCAGTGCAAGGATAGAAAATCGGAACTTTGTCAATACACAGTACATTCCAAAGACAACAACGCACAAGTGAACACCTCAAGTGAATTAACACATGGCAGCATAAAAAATTAACACTACTTAAGGTGCTGTAAGTGTTAACAGCCATTCTGGAACTTCCACCAGACACTGAATTAGTCACACGCCCTCTTTCTGAACCACACCCTACAAAATTAAATTGTATCATTAAAGGGATAGTTCACCCCAAAATGAAAATCATTTACTCACCCTCATGCCATCCTAGATGTGTATGACTTTCTTTCTTCTGCAAAACACAAACAAAGATTTTTAAAAGAATATTTAAGCTCGGTAGGTCCTCACAATGCAAGTGAATGGTGGCCAGAACTTTGAAGGTCCAAAAGGGATATAAAAGCAGCAACAACTTATCCATAATACTCTAGTGGTTAATTCCATAACTTCTGAAGTGATATGATAGGTGTGGGTGAGATACATATGAATATTTAAGTCCCTTTTTAAAAAGAAAAACTAACAACTAAAAAACTGCATATGAAACTCAATATGGTGTTTAAAACTTGAATGATTTGCTACAACTACATGCTCTTAGCTTCCTGCTTCCCATATACTGTATGGGACAAATATACTGCAAATTATTTGTGTCATTCCTTTAAACAATCTCTTACAACTTTTATTTATCTCAGTGTTAGAGATCCTGCAGTTAGTCAATCAGAGAGACCTGCTGCTTGCAGACACCCATATGCAAGAGCTCGAGCGGGAGTGTGAACTTGATCCCTCCTTCTGGACACAAACCACACCCACCTCAACCACACCCAGCAATCCTCCCACACTGACCTTGCCTTCCTGGTTCCCTCTTTGGTCTGGTTCAGGCAATGAGGATTCTGGTCCAAGCATGCGGGATGCTGGTCTGCGTAAAGTGAAAGACGTAGAGCTGCTTTACGAGGCCCTTCAGAGAGAGATGTGGGATGTGGTGAGGGAGTCACTACGTCAGCCCTGCACCGGGCCACAGCTTGGCCTCGTGGTGCTGGTCATACAACAGGAAGAGCAGGCTGACAAGGTTTGGGCCTTTCGCCAAGAGGCCCAGTCCAACCTCCAAGCTGGTGTCCATTCCGAAGTTCGTTCTGTCTTGCATGAGGGTGCCCGACCCGCAAAGAGACCCAGGAAGCTGCATCAAAGGTGGGTGGAGGCTGTCAGGGAGGCAGCTGACTGGTGTCTTCCACAGCCAGGTGGCATTGCTGCAGGACAGATGGGCATGTATTTGGAGCGTTTGCAGGGCAGGGTGGTGGAGGATATGGATGCAGCACGTCGGAATGTGGTGGCTGTTTATCCTGAGGAGTTCAGTGTGTTTCAGGTCTACATGCAGAGTTATCACAGGGCTGTAGCAAAAAGACTGAAGACTATCACTTGTGGGCCCATTCAGATCACTGACACATATTCACTGCTGGACTGGATCTACAACATTTACAACAGGTACATGCATAACTGTGACACTGAGGTGAATGTGATGTGTATTTACTATGCTCTGCAAAGCCGAAATGCAGTTACAAAGCAAACACAAAAAAATAGCTCCAAAGTAACTTGGTTTAAGCATTATTTTTGTAGTTACTGCAGCATCAACACTAAGAGCATAGTTGACCCAAACCCATCTGTCACAATACAAATCAGTCTAAAGCCCAAAGTATACTTCGGTTTTGATGCAATCCAACACTCAGACTTTCAAAGTATACTCCACTGACTGTGCACATATACACAGTTGGTTGGCGCATGCACGCTACGGCTATTTTTCTTCAGGAGCTTAGACATATAAAGATGTCTTTATATTCCTTTGGATTGAGTTATACAAATGCAGGTATATCCTGACCACCTCAACATGCGCACTTGAAGTGCACATCCACTGTTGTTTCTACCTTCGTCTCCTGTTGTTTATAGGTGATTGAATCTTCTTTTTGCAATTTGCTGTGACAGCAACAGCTCAGATGTGAGTGGTGCCACCTTTTGAACCTACTAAGTGCACATAATGCAGGTGCATGTGAATACTGTATGTTCAGAGTATGCATGGTTAAAGAAAATTGGCTGAACACATACAGTGCTCGAGCACTGTGGTGACGACCAAAATTACGCCAAGCGTCCTGTACCTGTATTCTTTGGCCTTAAAAGACACGATTTCGGTCATCACTCAGTTTTGACAAAATGTGTTCTGACATCTACTGTATTTTGATTTTGCACAGCAGCATATAATTAGCCAGTGGAAGAATTGCATTGAAGATGCATTGTTTATCAGTACAAGGATACTGAATGCTTGGGGAGTGACTGTACACATACACAACACTGATACACAAGTGAATGTGGACACTTGACACATTTGAATACACACATATCCACACATAGATTGACACTGTGTGTGCCGCAGGGATGTCTTGGCTACAGTTGGAGCAATGGGCACCATAGTGTGTGAAGCTCTAGATCCTCTCTTGCCTGAAGATGTCATAGACCGGCTGGAAGAAGGCTGTGTTGACACTGTTTGGGTAAAACTCTGAACACACCACACCTTCTAAGTCAAAGTAGAAATCAATCTCTGGGAAACCACAGTTCAACTAGTATGCACTGTGTGTGTAGGAGAAGGTGACTACAGAACTCTCTCAGGTTTTGGATGATGAAGAGAAGCGATGGGCTCAGACACTGCACATTGAAGAGTATCAGTCTGGTCTCGCTTACTCTATTATACAGGTAATACATCACACACTTATACATGTAACATAAATTCATTGTAAATGTCTCCTTCACATGAGGCAGGTATTTTATTTTTGTGCTCTGTATGCATGCCGTGTGTGTGAGTGTGTTTATAAGTTCTTTGTGAAAAGTGTCCTTTTCTCCATCTGTCTGAATTTGTTTCAGAGGGTGAAGGTAGATTTGGACAGATCAACAGCTGTCAGTCAGCCACTTGGGGCTCGTATTGCACGATGCACATTGAATGGACTTGCAGATTTCTTGTACAGGTGAGATTCGGATGATGAAGAAAGCCACAGCAACAGTAATGATCAAAGATTACGATTTTTAAAACTCTATTTGTCAGTTATAATATGATCCATTTTAGTATACATTATAGTCAAACGAAGATCTGTCATTTGCCACAACAATTAAAGTCGTGCAAAACAGACTCCCCAAACTGTTCTTTAAATATCTCAGCAGATGCTCAGAGCCAGTAAACTGCTTTTATGAGTAAAACAATCAAGTTTATACTGCATCTGCCTTATACAGTAGTTTTGAAAATTTTGCCTTAAGTGTCTTTTTCACATCCTTTTTAAATAGGATAAATCTAAACTAATGAAATGTATGTGTTTGTGTATGGTTTTTAGTTTCCAGAGAAAGGTTGAGATGTTCCATGACACACAGTCAGAGTTTGGAGATCGTGGGGATGGATATGTCTCCAGGACGATCGCTCTTGTCAACTGTGTTCCACCATTCAGGTTTTTCATCTTATTCAACATATTAGTCTAATACAAACAATTTGTTGGAGTTTGCAGGGGGTCAGGTTAATTTTAGGAGTATAAGAAATAATAATGTAAAAGTGTTTTGAAATATTTTCAACATTTAAAAGTACAATTTTACCCCAAATATCAGTGTAATATTCTATATATTTTACATGCACATAGTCTTTGAAGAAATGTAAAACTTTTTTGGAGTTAACCATAAAAAAGAAAACATATTTGGTTACACATGTAACCTCGGTTTCCTGAGATGAAGGGAACGAGACATGGACACATTAATGGAATTCCTTTTCTACAACCTTGTTGAAGCCCTTGTACAATGACGGCAATTCTATAATTGCCAATGGGGTTTGACCCCCTCCACTTTAGGCATGCAGTTGGCCCATATAAGCAGGTGCGAAATGACCATTTCTTCAGATATTTATGACTGAAGGACAAGGAGTGCATAGCTCACACCTTGAAGCTCTGGGTCAGTAGTGTGGTCAGCTTATGCAATGTCTCATTCCATTCATCTCAGGGAACCGAGGTTACATGCATAACCAAAGACATTCCCTTTTGATTAAGGTTCACTCAACATTGCGTCAGAAGCTGCTGACTACTGACGTGATGTCACAGCCCAAAGACGGGCCTTGCCAAAGGCATAGACACTTGAGGAAGGATATGTATAGGCCACACAGGATGGTGTCTTTCATGCTGTATAGAGTAATGATTAATCTCCCTTCATAGTGAAAATCCAGGATTTAAATTCTTATCTCACACTGGGAATTTATATGAACCTTATAAATAAACACAGTATAAGTTTAACCACTTCACAACCAGGTTTGGGAAGGCATAGTTTAATAAGAAGTTATTGTGACTTTAATGGGTAATTTTGACAATGGCCTGTACACCGTCAGCTGAAAATCTACTATAAAAATTATAGTAGATAGCCCGCTCCTAATAAAGGATCCTGGGTTCGCCTGCTGAGTGTTGGAACAATTAGCTCTCTAAGACAGTGAGGACCTGCGAAGAGAAAGAGGCCACATCAAGGTTATAAAACCTGGCGAATGTGCTTGGCAGAGACCAACGTGCTGCTAACCATGTGTCCTGCAAAGACACACCGTTTACCCTTGCCCATGAAGAGACCATGCCTCTGGTTGAATGCGCTTTCACACCGATGAGGCATCTTGCACCCTGCGATTCATAGGTGAGGGCAATTGCATCAAAGATCCAATGAGAAAGCCTTTGTTTGGAGATGGAAATACCTTTAGTGCAACCAGCAAATCAAACAAAGAGCTTGAATGTGGATGATTTGAGCCCTAAAGGGCATGCATTAAACTTTAGGCATGCAGCCTTTTCTGGGGTTGAGGGTGGCCTTCGAGAGATCTGGCCTGAATTCCAGAAATGAGCTGTCGACCGATAGCGTTTGCATATCACACACCCTTTAACTGAGGCTAGAGCCAGCAGGAGTGCCTTTAGAGAGAGCACACGTAACTCCAAAAGTTTCCAAATGCTCGAATAAAGGGCTCGTGAGCAACTTCAGAACCAAGTTTAGGCCCCAGTTTGGGACTGCAGCAGCACAAGGGGGTTTAGGCCACTCTTGGAGGACTGTAAGGATCTCAGCTATGGAGCAATTCACAGGGCCTTCGTCACATAAGGAGGAGAAGCAATTTCCAAACACACTCCATTTTAGCACCTAGAGGTGTCTCATGGATGGTGCTCTATCTTGCAAGATGTTGTTCATAACTGATTGAGCTAACCCAGGCATGTTTGGCAGGCTCCATTCAGGGGACAAACGTGCAGGTTCTAGAGCTCTGGCTGGGGATGCCAGATCGTACACTGTGCTTGAGAGGGGAGGTCCCTCCTCAGTGGTATATCCAAAGGGGGGCTGACCATTATCTCCACCATCTCCAGAAACGAGGACTGATTGGGCCATTTCTGTGCAACCAGTAGAACTGCTTCCCTATCCTCTGCTTTTGCTGATGACAAAAGATACACAGGAGGTGTACCAGAGGAAACGCATTATTGCATTTCACAGGCATTTGTAAGTCATGGCATAATCACCTAGTGGGGCTTGGGACATTGAGTAACTGAGGGGACAGTGGGTAGTCTCAGCAGAGGTGAACAGGTCCACTTCCACTTTGTAGAATATTCCCCAAATCCCCTGGCATTTTCTGCAAAGCGGAAGCCTCTATTCCCCCTGGCATGACTGCAGATCCTCACCACAGTTCAGGTGGCCTGAGACTTAAGTCTCGCATTAGGAGAGGAGATGGTGCTCGTTCCAAAATAGGAGGCACCGTGTCAGTCTCATCATTGGCAGTGATCGGATTCTGCCCTGGCAAAAGGGTTAATCTGGGATGAGTGGGGTTTACGTTTGGTCCACAGTCTGCTTGGATTTACTGATGGCTCGGGAGCAGTCTTTGGTGGAGCCAGAGCAAAGGGGGACAGAGTTGCCGGGCGTTGACTTGAAGTAGAGCGGACGCGAGCCAGGTGAGCGGAGGAGCTGCTTGTCTTCGGCAAAAAGTGCTTCATCGCATATGACTGTTTTTGCACGCAACATAGTGCTCTGCGATGCATTCTACACTGTAGCAGAATAATCCAGCTGGTGACATAGGGGTTTTGAGGAGAGCAGCTTTCTCTGCATCACGCATCACTGTAAGATTTAGCCAAAGGTCCCGGTCTAGCACCACAAGACTGGCCATCGAACTCCCGATGGCCTGAGCAGTGACTTTTAATGGCACATATCGCCATGTCTGTAGCACCGAGGAGCTCTTTGAACAGCTCTGTATCATGAGCCTGCTTATCCATCTGCTTGAGTAGCTTTGCATGAAGCACCTGGAGCACCGCCATTATATGGAGTGCCGAGACACACTGGCCCTCCACCGTATATGACTTCCCAGCCAGTGTGGGTGTGAGTCTGCACAGTTTAGAAGGATGGGCAGGGTGAGTTTTCTATCCCAGGGCAGTGATCGAACAGAGGTGGGCTGCAGCCACATCTTCCACCGTGGGGTGAGCCTGATGATCCTTCTGTTTGGCATGATCCAGTGTGGTGATAGCGGCAGTCCCTCCAACTTCAGTGCATGCAGATTAGTGGGTGCGCCACGTCTTTGTGAGCTCCGCGTGGACTTCCGGAAAGAATGGGACTGCTCTTTGGGATGCATTCTTTTGATGGCGGCTGGACTATAGGAACCATTTATCCAGGCAAGCTCTTTCCAGCTCGACTGGAGGGGGCCACTTTAAGCCAAGCTCCTCAACTGCCCGTGAGAGCACAAGAAGCAGCTCAACATCAGTGGCATATGCACGCTCTTCACCCTTGCCAGGGGAGGGGTGGCAACATACTCCACTAGGCCTAATCACTCGCCTACCAATGGCATCATCCCCACTGAATGTGATAAAACGGTATGCTCTGATGGAGGGCCTGAGATCATCATGGGTGTACTGCACGGGGCTTGTGCTGGCAAGTGATCCTCCCCGAATTCTTCTGGCTCAACCTCGCGGCCCTGACGTGACTCCTCCTTTGGTCCCTCTGGAGCCACAGAGGAGGCAGGTGGGGAGGCAGTGGAGACAGAATCATCCCTCAGAACGAGGGTGATTCTAGAGCGGAGCGTCCTGAGACTCATATCCTCACAGTGAGGGTGGTCCATGCAGCGTATGCAGTTCTAATGCCCATCTAACAGCAGAATGTGTCTTTCGCAGAGTGAACACTTGTGGAATGACAGCTTTACAAAGATGCGTTACACACAAGTGCCCCTTTTATATATATATATATATATATATATATATATATACTCTTTTAGATGTATACTGTATATAGTAATAAAAGGATACAAATGTCTCCGCCGTAACACTACAGGGGAGCTGATCAGTCGTCTCACTGCAGGCGCTGCATTGTCAAGGCGCCGAGTCATCTTGCTCATGTCTGTAGGTGAAGAACCTGTCTGCTGGTGGAATGTCTCTCGACTGAGATGAGAGGGCTTGTCAAAAGGAGAGGTGAAGTCGCTGTCTTGAAGTAAGAAAATTCTTATGAAATGGGGATTTTGCTCCCGCTTGCATAGGCCAACTGCGTGCCTAAAGGGGCAGGGCTCAAACACTATTGCCAATTGTAGAATTGCCATTATTGCACAAGGGCTTCAATTAGGTTGTCGAAAAGGAATTCCCATAAGCATCAGCTTCTGACACAATGTCGAGTGAACCGTAATCGAAAGGGAACATTCAATTCACACACATGATAATTGTAAAATTTTCAAGATCTAGTTGTTCAGTTTAAAAGTTTATAGAAAAAGTTATGCTCACTCATTTTATAAGTATGTGTATTTAATGACCAAGTTGATGACTTAACTGCGTAGATTTAAATGTTATATTATGTGTAGGAGTTTTGTGGAGCGCTGTCGTCTGTTTGACACTCTTGGCAGTGAGGACGTCTCCAAACGAGCTCATTCCTCTCTGGAGAGAATTGTCAACCAATCAGTGCAAGTTCTTGCTGACATACTGTTTGAACACATTAGGGTGAGACACATGCACACACTCACATTCTGACCACTCACACTCACATTTTGTTTAATGCTTTCATTAATTAAGTTTTCTGTCATGATTCCAGCCATTCTTTGATAAGCTGGTGAAGAGGAAGTGGCTGGATAACACTGAGGCCTATGAGAGCATTGAGGCAACCATAAAACAGATCTTTAAAAAATTCCGCAGAATGGACTGTTCTCCATATCAGGTACAACCTGAACATATGTAAGCACACATGCAGTACTCAAACATAATGACTGGTTGATTGATTACTTGTCTCATTCATTGACAGACATTGGTAAATGAGGTGCATAGGCTGGTCCTTGTTGAATATGTTCGTGCCATCATGAGGGGGCGGGTCATCTGCACATCACTCAAAATGAGAAAGAGAGTGGCATTCCGTCTGCAAGATGAAGCCAAACAGCTGAAGGCTCTTTTTAAGGATCTGGTGAGATTTTAATTATTCCAATCAGATTATACTTTATATTATTTAATGTAATCACTGGGCAGTAGAATCACTTATAAGAGAATTTTTAATTATGTCATAATTTACTCAACCTCATGTGCTCAAGTGCTCAAGTCGTCTGTGGAACAAAAAATTTATATTTTGAAGAACTTTCATGCAGGACTTCATATTATGATAGACAATAGTAACCACAGCTGTTAAAAAAAAAAAAAAAAAGTAACTATATTTCTCTATACGCACTAAAATGCGCTCGCTTTATGTTAGGAACAGACTGAAATTTAAGTCATAATTTTTTTAATCTAACAAATCTGATGAGGTGATTTAGAAACCATCTGCAGAATTCATTGGATGATTTCAGTGTAGATTAATCCATCGAATAAGTAAATAAAATAAACAGATGAAGAAAACATAAATACTGTGTTCAGGAATAGTTCACCCAAAAATGAACATTTGCTGATAATTTACTCACCCTCAGGCCATCCAAGATGTTTCTGAATTTTTTAGGCATCCTCCTTTAAACAATGCAAGTGAATGTACTATAATTTAGTAATGTAATTTAGGGTGCATCAAAATAATCCGCAAGACTCCGGTCGACAAACAAAGTTCTTCTGAACCCAAACGATTGATTATTTTTAGAAACAAAACTACACTCATATAATTTTAACTACAAATGTTCATTTCCGTACATCTCTGTGACACACTCATGAGAGGGATGACGTAAGCTTGTTGGTAAGGTCATGCGTCAAGTGGAGGAGGAGGCAGGAAGCGCAAAATTAGCATACATATAGTGTTTGACAGAGACAGAAAACAAGTGAAAGTAAGGTAACCAAAAAACAGGAAATCTACACCACAGTTACATGAAAGTGAAGTAAGTTCTCTCTCTCTCTTCTTCTCAGGAGTCAACTGCCTCCTGGCTGGAGAGTGTGATTATTCACCTGGCTGACATCATAGTTTTGGAGGACACTCCCTCGATTCAGATGGAAGTTGGGGTTTTGGTGAAGGAGTTTCCAGATATACAGTAAGACCACCAGGGCAGTTGGCCCTTCATGAATCTTGAAAACTGGCAAGGAGAGGAATGATTTACAATCATAAGCAAGAAAATGATACAAAAAATAGAGAAAGATTGTTCCTACTCCCTGTATTTGAATAATGATCCCCATGGAAGATGTTTATCAAACATCATTAGAATATAATTAATAAAAATCTAAGTAAATGATAACATCAAACACACATTTTTTTTTTCTTTTATATTTGTATTGACATATAAGGCCATCCCTGATTGGTTTACAATCACATACTATAAAATTTTATTTAAAAACAGAATGTAGAGCAGGATGTAGATTTTCCAAACATGTTACTGAAGAAGGAAAGAAAGTGTATTATAAGATCTTAACAGGTTAACAGCACTCTACAGCCACTCAGCACTCTAATCTTTAGCACTTTTTTAGTTTATGTAACTGCTTCATTTATACAATTTTGCTGAACACTTTTAGACCTGCGGAAGTTTAGAACCTGAACTCTGTCTTAAAGTGCTTTCATTCATGAAAAATCCGACATGTTCCCCTCTCACTTCCTTGTCCAGTTGAGGACTATTTTTTACAACATCTCTCTGTTTCCTGAGGTCATTCTAAGAATGTCTCACTGAAAATAGTTACTGTGGTGCTCCATCTCCATGCCAGCTTTCCTTTATGTGGAAAGCACCCAGTGCATGAGAGGGAAGAGCTGACAATAAACAAGGGAATGGGTGAGATGTGACCCCACTTTAGCCTATAGTGTTTTTGTTTAAAGAAGCAAAGTGTGTGTGTGTGTGTGTGTGTGTGTGTGTTTGCTCAGTCACTGGCTGGCAGCCCTCCTGCTTGTTGACGCACAGCCCTCTTCAGTAGACAGGAAGTGGCTGTGGAGTTCTTTCTGTTCCTGCCAGGTCATAGGAGACGGACTGGTGCCACACGCCTGTTTAACACACATATATGCACCAAATAAGATCAACAGCAAGAAAGTGGAGGCTAGTTAACTTCTCTTTGTGCATAGCACTGTTGATTCCTGTTTTTGACTGTCTGTCTTATGTTAAAGTCTGTCACCGACACACACTGTCACATTGTTATATATAAGCAGGACATGTCATCTTCACAGAGTTTAGAGCAGTGCTCACTTGGGGTTTATTTTATGAGGCATGACCAGTGTCAAGGGAGACGCATTACAGAGAAACACATTTGGCCAACAGTACTCAGTTTTCCCTGAATTAATTTAGGCACTTCTATTTAATGTAACATTGTTTTTTAATATTGTTTTGATCATAAAGATTACGCCTTACTCCCTTTCTTTGGATTATAGTTTCAATGGAGTGTGATTTAAATTATTAGAACTAATTTATTAAAAACAACAAAATCAACAGAATGATTCGCTCACATAACTTCATCACAATCGATCAAGCGACTGACAAACGTCCTTAATACTGAGTGGGCCAGTGTTTTTCATTTTCTGGCGGGGACAGTGACTTTTGTTGTGTTATGAAATTTTTTTTTTTGTGTGTTTAGTATATAATGCATTAACTAATGTTAACATATCCAACTTTTTGTTTTAAAAATGTATAAGATCAATGCAGTATAAGTATTGTTTATTAAAAGAAACGTCCTCTCAGTTTCAATTGCTTTTATTTTCAGCTAACATATAATGTGTAACTATCTGTATGAACACAAAAAGATTCAACAACTAAGACATAAACTGAACAAGTTTCACAGACATGTGACTAACAGAAATGTAATTATGTGTCCCTGAACAAAGGGGGGGGGCAAAATCAAAAGTAACAGACAGTATCTGGTGTGGCCACCAGCTGCATTAAGTACTACAGTGCATTTCGTCCTCATGAACTGCACCAGATTTGCCAGTTCTTGCTGTAAGATGTTTCCCCTCTCTTCCACCAAGGCACTTGCAACTTACACTTTTTGCCAGTCCTATCTGGTCCAGTGAAGGTGGGTTTGTGCCAATAGGCGACATTGTTGCCGGTGATGTCTGATAAGGACCTGCCTTACAACAGGCCCACAAGCCCTCAGTCCAGCATCTCTCAGCCTATTGTGGAGGGTATTGTGGACAGTCTGAGCACTGATGGAGGGATTGTGTGTTCCTGGTGTAACTCAGTTAGTTGTTGTTGCCATCCTGTACCTGTCCCGCAGGTGTGATTTTTGGATGTACCTATCCTGTGCAAGTGTTGTTACACATGGTCTTCCACTGTGAGGATGATCAGCTGTCCTTCCTATCTCCCTGTAGAGCTGTCTTAGGTGTCTCACAGTACGGACATTGCAATTTATTGCCCTGGCCACATCTGCAGTCCTCATGCCTCCATGCAGCATGCCTAAGGCATGTTCACGTGGATGGGCAGGGACCCTGGGCATCTTTCTTTCATGTTTTTCAGAGTTAGTAGAAATGTGTCCTAAGTTTTTATAACTGTGACCTTAATTGCCTACCATCTGTAAGCTGTTAGTGTCTTAATGACCGTTCCACAGGTGCATGTTCATTAATTGTTTATGGTTCATTGAACAAGCATGGAAAACATTGTTTAAACCCTTTACAATAAAGATCTATAAACTTATTTAGATTTTTACAAAATTATCTTTAAAATACAGTGTCCTGAAAAAGGGCTGTTTCTTTTTTTTATCGGCATCCACATACTTTTTAACATGCTGCGTAATGTCGGTGTGTCCTCTGTGGGCAATGGAAAAGCGAGCTCCACAAATCTCACACCTCACTTTACTAGACAATGTCTGTGACATTAAACTCTTTTTAAATGACATTAAATGAACATGCATGCTTCCTTGACAGCCATGCTTCCTTTTTTTCAGCCGCAAATTGACTCAAATTCAGTCAGTTCACTAACTGGACGTCTATTGATAGAGGATTGTGATTGGATAGTTTAATCCAATCATGTACTTCAAATAACACGTGTTAATTTATTGGTTTTACAAGCTGTATCCTTGGCACTTTTGATTAGAATACTCACTTGACTAAGAAAGCCACACAGGCGATAGAGTATATTTTGGAGAGGGGAAATATGGGACAAAACATGATTTTTTCAGATTAAGTCGGGACACTAGAAAAAGTGCTTAAATACGGGACTGTTCCAGGAAAAACGGGACGTCTGGCCACCCTATATATAACTACTCTCTCCACCAAAAGCTGGTGTGTAGTGAGCGTAGCCTACTAGAGCACTATAGCTGCTGTCACATCATCCATGTGGATGCTGCACACTGGTGGTGGTTGAGGAGTGTCCCCTGTCCTCAATGTAAAATGCTTTGAGTGTAGTGTAAGAAAAGCACTATACAAATGTAACGTTCATTCATTCATATATATATATATATATACATTCAGATTGTAATTGCAAATTGTAATAATAAGTTTGTATTTATTAACATTAGTTAACACACACACACACAATTAGGACATTGCTGTGAAAATAGACAAAGAAGCTTGCATGGTATTAAACAAACAAAAAAACAACAACAACAAATAAACAGTTTGCACCCAGAATTAATTTCTAATAAAGAAAGAAAGAATAAATCTGGTTATTTTATGTAATGCTGTTCAGAGGGAGTTATAAGAGAAGCAACCTCATCATAGATTAGAGAAAGTAGTTTGTTATTAATTTTCTGGAGTAACTTTCTCAACACTGGGCTTGAGAGAGGACGCTCAATATTAATATGCAGGAGCCATACTGTTAAATCTTTGTGTATTGTAAGTATGTAACATACCATTATATTCTCTCTCTCTCTCTCTCTCTCTCTCTCTCTCTCTCTCTCTGCTCACAGAAGGAGACATATCTCTGCTGTGTTGAATGTCCGTGGGATGGTGCATCAGACAGATCGTCAGGAGATTCTAGCCATTGTCCGGGACTTAGAGACTAGCGACAGCTCCTTTAATCTGCCCAGAGATCACGCCTTTTTCTCTGAAATTGCAGTGGCCAAAGATATGCCCTGTCTGGGGCTGGTTCTGATCCGTTGCGCTTTGACTGTGTCATCGTGGGTCACCAGTGCCCGACCGCACCATAAACACAGAACAAGAAACAAGAATGAGAAGCATGCAGACAGCAGACTACAGTCAAACCGAACAAAGCATTTTACAGAGCCTTAAACTTAATGACATCTAACATACAGTGAATGCAATGCAGAGCATCTTAAACATTATTATTAAAAAACATCACAACAAATACAACAGAAACAGATCAATGTGTAAATTAGCACACAACACCAAAAGACTGCAGGTTTTTGGATACAACGTAAAAGTAGTTGGCGCAGAACACAAATCTATTGCTCAGTCTGTTCTCACTCAGATATTTGTCTCAAACTAGGTCAGTGTGGACAGAATATCACCAAAAGGGAGTATAAGATGAGTTTATGGCTGTACAAGTAAAATCACAACAATGCTTGTCCTTCAGAACACAGCTGCAGCTGAACAAGTCAGTGTATACTTCAAAAGACAGGAAACAACTATAATTCTTTAAACAGGCTGTTAGTGGCTGCTGTGTTTTGACCAGCTGGATCTCTGTCATGTGAACAGGCAGAAGGTTTGAGAGGAACAGCAGGAACCTCACCTCTGGAGATTTGGGACAAGAAGAAATTGAGAATGTCAGTTTATACTTGTACAGGCTTGACTCTAAATCGCACGACAGAGCGTGTACTGTATAGGATGTTATCAAAACACCAGGTACAGTTCTACAATTGATATACAACTTGTAAGTTTGAAATGACATGTTATTTAGAGAAGAGCAAACATTTAAATGGTTTAAACATGGTTGGTCTGTGACATTTAAAGAACATGCTTCTTCTTTTTTTGAACTAATGTTTGGATTCTGTAAATCTAATTTCTAACCTCTATACAAATCTGAGCTACTGAAATTACTGAAAAAAATCTTACGTGTCTGAAAATGAATATTTGTAATATTGTTTCAGTATCAGATAAAGAAATAAAGACCCATTGATTGGGAAATTAAAGTAAAACTTGAAAAGAAAAGTTGCTTTTTCTTATTTTTCTAACAAACCCTAAAACTTTATTACATATACTTTACTGTTTGAATATTCTATGAATATTCTTTTCTTTCAACCATAAATCAATTGAAGACTTGTACTGTAGTCCCAGATGGATTCAGCACATTCACCTGCTCCTTAAAGCTTTCTTTAAGTTCTGTGGATTTCGGTGGGTTCGGGTTGAATTAAGGTTGAGCTCTGCCCCCTATAAACTGAGGGATGTTTTGGTAACTGGTCTATTCCTGCTGTTCTGAGAGGTGCCAAACGAATCCTCTTATCAGAGCCAATACACACCGCCACAGGCAGCCACTTCCTTTTCAACACAACAACCCTGTTTTTTCTCCCAAACAAACTCTCAGAGAAACACGCATACATGCTCATGCAAACAGATCTGACCTTTTCAAACCAAGATTTAAGTTTTTTTTTTTTTTTAAAAGAAAATTCCGAAAGAGCTCAATTACTGCACAATGTTATTTGAGATTACAGGAGCTCCCATATTAAAATGTGTTATTGTCCTGCTGATTAAATCATCATAATATATGGAAGTTCCTCTGAGGAAAATATTGAAAAGAAACTAGGACTTGAATAAAAAAGACTAGCAATATATAAATACACCATTTTCTGAGCATGTTTAGTGTGTTATACTTTTTTTATTATTATTTGCCCATATGAATTGAAGAATTGGGTAACACACAACACCAGGTATACAGTTTTGTGGGACTGTTATGCTATAAAAATCTAAAGTTTTATCTGTGCTTTTTATAATTGTGCATGGTGATCAGAGTGACCAAAAGAATTTGAGATGATACAATGTGTTTAGTCCTATTGTAAGTATAGGTCAATTATGAGATCACTTCTTACCTTTAAACTGCAAATAAATAAATTGTTATAAGTAAATTTACCATTACAGTGGTGCATCTAGATAATTGAAGATCACGGCCAGAAGTAAAAGCTGAGAAATTATAGTTGAAAAGTTTTTTAGGTAAAAGGTAATTATTTTCTCAGCTTTGAAGTGGCCTGATGAAATCAAGAGACAGAAAAGATTTTACAATAACTTTGAGAAGCAAACTGCTTAAAGCACTCCATTTATTTTCTCAATTTCCTGACTGTGTGAGGCTTTAGGACACATTTATAGACACATTTCTAAACTGAAGCCAATGTCCTGAAACATTAAATTTACAGTATAAACTTTTAATTTATCAGCTGACATCTGTTGTTTTCAGGCTGATGAGCACACTTGAGTCAAGTTCGGCCATTTTCAAATATGGTTATTAGTAAAATGCATTGATTTATGTCAAAAACTGTGGCTCTGTCTGAAACCTTATGGAAGGCATCAAGCAAGTTTGAATTCTCTTATTTTTGGCCACCTATATTTGGTTTGGCAGTTGGTAGAAAGAATGGAATTGACATCAGTAAGAGAGCACTTCAAAGAAAGCTTATTAATTAATAAATGCCAGGGAGTTTTCTTTCAACTTACCGTTCAATTTACCATCAATTTCTACTGAGAAATAAGCATTGTTCATAAATATACAGTATATAAAATAATCATGCCTATATATTTTGTTTTATCCTTTGCCTGTTTTATTGATTTTAGTTTTCTTTTTTCTTTTGTCAGTTTTCTTTGTTACATGTTATCTTTCATTGTGCTTTTGCTGCTTTATTGGCCAGGTCACTCTTGTAAAAGTGATTTTATCTAATTGATTTTTTTGACCAGGTAATATAAAGGTTATACTAATTATTGTAGTCATTAAATATTTGCTTGGTTATGTCAAAAGCTCTTTAGAACTTTTTCAGGTCAGTTTCCCAACCCTGTTCCTACCCCAACAGTACACAATTTGGATGTTATGCTTATTTCACACACCCATTTCAGGTCTTGGAGTACTAATGGGCTGACGAGTTTAATCAAGTTGTATTTGTTTAGGGAGACATCCAAAATGTGTACTGTTGGGAGACCTCCAGGAACAGTATTGTGAAAATATTTGTGACATTATAGTGCCTTGGTAGCCAGATTGAAACCGGTTTTCTTAAAAGGTATCATCACACAATAGATACTGCCTCTTAAGTCATTGATTAACTGGGCAGCGAGAAGTCAGGCAACTGCCTTCAGATTCGGATATTCCCTCTGTGTTGTAATGAGGGACTGATGAGATGTCCCTTTAAAATGACAAATAAACATTGTTTTGGCCAATTACATTTTAAATTACAATAGGTTTCATTGACTGTAGAAGTGCAGAAACATTCACGGAGGGGCAATTTGATTGATGTGATTTGATTAGATATAAGTCATAATGACACAAACAATATATGGACCATTAAAGTCCATAAAGTAAAGTTGTAATGAGTTTGTTTTTTGTTTGGAATTGTAATAGATATCCAGTAATCTGTTTCAATAGTTCCTGAGTAAAGTACAGATTCTCTAAAATACCTAAGTAGTAATTTAAGTTGTTTATATATGATACTGCTTAAACTATAGAAACCATTTCCTCATTTTAAAAGCATTAAATGAAAATTATCTTATTATTTACTCACCCTCATGCCATCCCAGATGTGTACGGCTTTCTTTCTTCTGATGAAAACAAATTAAGATTTTAGAAGACTATATCAGCTCTGTGGGTCCATAAATGGAAGTTAATGTGTGCCAAAATTTTGAAGCTCCAAAATCCACATAAGGGCAACATAGAAGTGCTCCAGACAACTCTGGTGGTTAAATCAATAGCTTCTGAAGTGACATGATAGGCATGGGTGAGAAACTGATCAATATTTAAGCCCCCTTTCCTTCACTTTCAATTTCTCCTTCTTTTATTGTTGATGATTCACAGTCTTCATGGATATTATACTCTGTGCAGGGAGATGAATTTATGGTAAAAACTTATTTAAATATTGATCTGTTTCTCACCCAAACTTACATCATGTCTGAACACATGGATTTAACCACTGTAATTGTGTGGATTACTTTTATGCACCCTTTATGTGGATTTTGGAGTTTCAAAGTTCTGGCCACCATTCACTTGCATTTTGAGGACCTACAGAGCAGAAATATTCTTCTAAAAATCACAATTTGTGTTCTGCAGAAGGAAGAAAGTCATACACATCTGGGATTCCAGTGGGTGATGATCATCAAATCATGAGAGAATATTCATTTTTGGGTGAACTATCCCTTTAATCCCAGCCCTCTCAAGTTTACCCCTGCCATTGGCCTCTACTGACAACAAGTTGATTACTTCATCAGACGTTCCAATCAGTGGATGCATGAAGTGCTACTGAATATAGGAATGTTACAATGGGTTTCCCAGAAACATTCTAACTGCTTTCCTTTCATTACGGAGACCTTTGGAAACCATCAGTACCTTTCATGTGTTTGTTTTGGGAGTGTTGCTCACCTGCAAGCATGGTCATGAACTCTCCTTCCCATGAGGGGTCCCTATCTACCCTAACACTGTAAAAAGTCAGTCAGTCATTCACCTCTGTTGCACCTCTAATGTTGAACAATGGAGGTGTGTATTCAAGCAAACAGGACATCCTTATTTATCGCAAAAAATTAACTTGCATACACACACACACACACACACACACACATGCGCACAGACGTTGTTGTGTATTATGTACTGTGTTACTGCTGTACAAAGGCTTTTGACATTTGCACACATACTGTGCATCAGACTACAGGTCTCAGACTCAATAAAGTCCTAGTCATATATTTCTTGAACTTTTTAATGTTAGCCATTTCCACATTTGACATATTTCCACATTTTTGGATTATGTAACTTAGTAAATGTGTAAATAATATACTCGTACCTCAATATTCTTACACCAACTAAAGTCATTTTTGGGTTAGATCAAGTAGTAATACATCTTTAATTTAAAAATTGCATGTTACATCTTTTCATTAGATTTATTAAGAAATAGGTAAATATCACAAACAAAGTGTTTCTTTTTCCTCTGCTTCTCATCATGTAATGCTCTTGATGAGCATTACATGACATCCCTTCACATTCTAATGTATTTTTGAATGGCAGGAATATCAGTGACTAACATCTTGCATAGGCGTAAAACAGATAAGAACTCTATAAATACTGACGGTGATGCCAAAAACACCATAAACAAATGACAATGTGGCTGATGTGTCTTTTCCTTTTATTAAACATTTGTGACATTTGAATAACCATGGGATTACAGCACACAGCTGGTTTATGTCTCTGTGTGTGTGTACAAGTGCTTTATTTACCACAACACATCCCCTTCTCCTTAAGTCAACCTGGCGGGCAACAACCTTATACATACACAGGTCAGAGAACACGCTCTTCTGAAAAAATGCAACAATATTTTAATACACACTCCAATTGTACAACAGTGTATGAACACTATTGGTATAAGATGTCAAAGCATATTACTTATTACAAAACAACTGAAGAACTCTAGGCAAAAAGACTTGAGGACTCTATAAATAGGTAAAGTGTAGTTGACAAGAAAAAGTGAGGGCGTGTTTGTTTGGTGGGTTTAAGAGTGGACAGAAATTCTAACTGAAGATCTTTCTTAGAATAGACAAAAGTGGGGACAACCGGCATAATTTCGCTCTCTTTTCTTGCTGTGAATGCTCTTACTATTATATAACAGAGTGATAAATCATCTTAAATTTGTTACCCGAAGTCACTTTCACACTAGTCAACAGGAAACTATAGAGGACTATTCTGCGAGTATAGCACTGTGCTCACTTAAAACCTTTTTCCTTTCTGTGCCTTGACCTTTGCCCTTATATACCTGTAGGCAATCATAGAGTTGAACTTGGGTTGTGTTTGTACTAGGCAATCAATCTACAGGAAGAAGACAGACAGCGTCATCAGCACATCTCTGCCATACCCATGCCGAACTCTTACAAGTAGTAGAAGTGACCTACAGTCATCTCACTGTATATTAAATAATAAAACTGCACACCATAATGCATCATTAAACAACACATTTGTTGTTATACACTCACCTAAAGGATTATTAGGAACACCTGTTAAATTTCTCATTAATGCAATTATCTAATCAACCAATCAAATGGCAGTTGCTTCAATGCATTTAGGGGTGTGGTCCTGGTCAAGACAATCTCCTGAACTCCAAACTGAATGTCAGAATAGGAAAGAAAGGTGATTTAAGCAATTTTGAGCATGGCATGGTTGTTGGTGCCAGATGGGCCGGTCTGAGTATTTCACAATCTGCTCAGTTACTGGGATTTTCACGCACAATCATTTCTAGGGTTTACAAAGAATGGTGTGAAAAGGGAAAAACATCCAGTATGCGGCAGTCCTGTGGGCGAAAATGCCTTGTTGATGCAAGAGGTCAGAGGAGAATGGGCCAACTGATTCAAGCTGATAGAAGAGTAACTTTGACTGAAATAACCACTCGTTACAACCGAGGTATGCAGTAAAGCATTTGTGAAGCCACAACATGCACAACCTTGAGGCGGATGGGCTACAACAGCAGAAGACCCCACTGGGTACCACTCATCTCCACTACAAATAGGAAAAAGAGGCTACAATTTGCAAGAGCTCACCATAATTGGACAGTTGAAGACTGGAAAAATGTTGCCTGGTCTGATGAGTCTCGATTTCTGTTGAGACATTCAGATGGTAGAGTCAGAATTTGGTGTAAACAGAATGAGAACATGGATCCATCATGCCTTGTTACCACTGTGCAGGCTGGTGGTGGTGATGTAATAGTGTGGGGATGTTTTCTTGGCACACTTTAGGCCCCTTAGTGCCAATTGGGCATCGTTTAAATGCCACGGCCTACCTGAGCATTGTTTCTGACCATGTCCATCCCTTTATGGCCACCATGTACCCATCCTCTGATGGCTACTTCCAGCAGGATAATGCACCATGTCACAAAGCTCGAATCATTTCAAACTGGTTTCTTGAACATGACAATGAGTTCACTGTACTAAAATGGCCCCCACAGTCACCAGATCTCAACCCAATAGAGCATCTTTGGGATGTGGTGGAACGGGAGCTTCGTGCCCTGGATGTGCATCCCACAAATCTCCATCAACTGCAAGATGCTATCCTATCAATATGGGCCAACATTTCTAAAGAATGCTTTCAGCACCTTGTTGAATCAATGTCACGTAGAATTAAGGCAGTTCTGAAGGCGAAAGGGGGTCAAACACAGTATTAGTATGGTGTTCCTAATAATCCTTTAGGTGAGTGTATACAGTGGGGTTCAAAGGACTCTAATCTCTGGAATTTATTATTATTATTTCAGTTTTATCTATAAATAAACAGTAAGTTTTAGTATTTTGAGAAATTTAAAACAAAGAAAAGCTATGATGTAAAATTAAGAAGAATTGTTTTTTTTTTAAATCTGATGATCCATGTCAACCTGTTGAATCGTTTGTAAGCTGTTATTAAAGCAAAAGGGATGCTTTCCAAATACCCAAAAAATATTCTAAAATACTTTCAAATTTAACTGATTGACTAGTCAATTTAAAATTCAAAGAAATTGTTATAATTATTAAATATTTTGTTATTTAATATTAATTCTGAATTTTTTTAAATTGAAGCATAGAATCTTTACAAATTGGCCACTGGATGTACATACTGTGTAAAGGTTAGGATTAGGGCTGTCAATCAATTAAAACGTTTTAATAGAATTAATTACATAATATGCCGATTAATTAATAGAACTACATTGCAATTAATCTCATATATAAATATTTGCTGAGAAAACCCAACAAATAACAATAATACAATATATAACGGTTTAATGGTTATAAATAGCTATATTTTAATCATTCTAAACATAATATATATTCTAAAAATAATAATTCAGATCATTTAAATGCATTACATTATTGTGGTAGATCATTACAGCATTGATAAGACAAAAAATTAATCCCTTTAGAAGGCAATATATTTATTTTCATATTGAACGTAAGCCTATTATTTGCTTACAGCATTCCATTATGCAACTGAATTTGTCAAACTGTCAGAGATAGATTTATTACAAGGGCTTTTCGAAAGACACGTTAGTGTACATATACGTCAGACAAACGCTTTTAGAGCATCTCACTTTGTCTATGTTGCGTCAAAAACAGCGTCTTTGGGATGCTGTATCAAGTTTAGCAGTTTGAAATTTAGAAAAACACTTCTGATCCATTCATTCAGAATTGTGTTCCACCCAGCTGTTTTTTTAGTGCCAGTAGGCTACACTTTCTGTACACGACTGTGGTTTGCTCTCTGTACAGCTGAATGTTGTCTTTACAGTTGGAGTTTTGCTCATTCCACCAGCTGAAAACAGTTGGTACTTGGTAAGAATGGTAAGAATTTTCCTTATTGTCCGGGACATGATTAATTGCATTAGTGTTTAACGCGGTAATTTATATATAATTAATCTAACTGAATTAACACGTTAAATCAACATGAGGTGGGAAATGCTGACTGAGTTTGTTTATAGTTTATTAGGAATTGACCAACCATTACTGTTAACAGTGACAGAAAATGCTATGAGGATACTGAAGACAATAATCTTGTTAGGTGTCTCGTTGGTTAATGAAGCAGACTGATTTTAAAATTCATTTTGAAGTGATTTGAAGTGATTGGTCAAAAACAAGAGTGAGGTCACCGGGAGGATTGTTTTTTGGGTGGGTCTTTTGTGATGTTCTTAGAACATTCTGGGGCCCATTAATGTAAATAAATTTGAATAAACTTGGAATCGCTCTTATCCTAACAGAATCCTTTTGTTTAGTGTACGTAAACACCCACACTATCAAACACATCATTTTCATGACCTCTGACAGCCCACCTGAGAGCTGAGCACAGCCAAAAACATGTCTGTGATTCAGAGTCATACACTAATTTATAGTGTCTCCAGGGTAGAAGGAGAAGGAAAGAGAGAGGAACAGGGAGGACAGGGGAGAAGGACAGAGAGTAACGAGAAAAAGAAACAATAGCATGCTTGTTGAAATATTACATTGGGCGGTTGACCTTTGCCCCCTTCACACAGGACTTTACGCAAATAGGGCCGTGCTTCATCAGCCAACCAGTCTGGAGGACGTCCCGCAGGAAACAGCAGCGTGGGTCTGAAACAGGACAAAAACTCAAGACATAACACACACAAATTAACACACCACGTCAACGCACTTATCACAAACAAAAAGTAAACTGCCAATACACACATCAAATCATTAAAACAAACAAGACATTTCTGTTGAAAAAAAAAAGACATGCTAATCCAACATGGTTTATGCTGGTCTAGCTGATGGAGCAGCACAGTCATGTTGTTCATCAGCAAAAAAGGCTTCATTTTTCAGATGAAGTTAACTGACCAAGGGAAGGTTACTGGTTAAACTAATACTAAGACACACACCAGCATCCAAAAACCAACATATGCTGTGTTAGTCTATTCAATCAGCATGGCACGCCTCATAACATGTGTAAAGAAGATCGATTACATGAATGAAGAGAGGACACTGTTACACTAGTCATTCTCTCACTTTTCATTATATGATCCAACACACTGTCTATAAAAACATACAGCTAACAGCAGGGCTCATCAACAATAATCAAAGGGTTGATGATGCTGGTTTGAGTCCCAAATGGGGCCTCTGAGGATGTTGACACTGTGTGTCCATAAAGATGTTGGATTCGCAGGCGAGAACAGTCGGTTCTAATGTCACTGCCCTTCCTCTGTTCACTTATCAATGTACTTTAGAGCAGGGCACTTAACCTTTATATGTTTAAGAGGCCTTCCTGAAGAATGGCACATGCTAGTAACCCAACAAGCGAAATGGATTAAAATATGCTATTTCTGCAATTTTAAGATATTTTTTCACATTTCCATTCCTTTTTTCTCTTCCAAATTATCGTGAAGTTATCTTGATATTAAACCACTTCTATGAGAGCATATCTGTACTGTCTCAGACATGGACGTACACAGACATTTTGTGGGGCAGGGGCTCAAGTGGAAAAAAAAAAGGCACTTCTCATAATAATTTTTTTTAAACAAAACGTAAAATATATTAACACAACTCTGACTTCCTTACCCATTTATTTTAATTCCATCACACTCACGCAATTGTTTCATACTCAACAGATTTCTACAAAATATTTTAGATGTTAGTCTATTTTGCTTCCATGTCTTCTTTTACTCTAATGGAAAGATAACATCCAAAATACACATTTAGATGGTAATTGTTTTAAGCTTACTACCCTCCGTCTGTTTGCATTTGTAGATTTCTTCTAAATTTACCAAAACAAGCTAATTTTTTCTTTTCAGGGGAAAAGACTCTTAGATCAGAGATATTCTTCTAAACATCTTTTGTGTTCTGCAGAAGAAAGAAAGTCAAACACATCTGGGATGGTATGAGGGTGAGTAAATGATGAGAGAATTTACATTTTTCGGTGAACTGTTCTTTTAAGACTACACAGGCATGGCTTTGACTAAAATTTAATTGAAAATAAATGATATATTCTTGTCTTTTTTTTCAGACATAGGCTACTTAATCAGACCATGTGCCAAGCATTCGCTGTACTTATTTCAGGAATTTGTCAAAGGAGATTAGCACAATGAGCACTGCTGGTCCTACAAACAGAAAGTGTGCTTTATCTTTGAACAGATGACTTTGAGGTGCTATCCAAAATTAATCTGATGTCAGACCCCCAAATTATGTTAGAACGCCATCTAGTGGCGTTTTGATGATCAAAAACATTCAAACAAATGGAACAAAATGTACCAAGAAATTGTTCCCTTTTTTGACAATAAAGTGATGTACATTCACATGAGATGAAGAGTCTTAAAAAGGATAGTTTGTTCTACACAAGGCATCCCTTCATGGTGGCCACCAAATTTTCCATTTTGACAAAGGGAATAAATTGTCGGTATTAGCATAAAGGCAATAGCCTATAAATTCTAGTTTGTATTAATTCTACATTATTACAAAATTTTCTTTACTTGCCATTTCCCCCCAGAATTACACTCAAGACACTGTTTACACAGATGCCAAAAGCCTTGTCTTGTGGGGCATTCAATCAATCATCAAACCATACACCCCAGCCAGACCACAATGATCAGTCACAACTGATTCACAAGTGCCTTTACAACCTCAGACTCCTGAGGAGGTTGAGGATGACCTCAGATAAGGTCATTTTACACCATAATTCCAGCACAAAAGAAATCACTGCACATAACAATGCAAAGTTCTGCAGAGAGTGATACAATCATCAGGAATGCTCTCCTCAACTTACAGGACATTTGCTCCAAGACAAACAGGACATTAACATCCAAACAGTGGATGTTAATCAAAACACTTCCACAGCTCTACAGAGGAAATTTCTTTAAACCATTAGGATGCTTACTGATGATGCTGCCCAAGCACTGGCCTTTACCTGCATTCCAACTGAGGCAACAATTTTACATGTATGCAAATTCAAGAAGTTGTGTTTTTGATCATTCAACTGTGTCTTGGACATTCAAAGTTAATCTGTGCAACTGTGTTTTAACAATATGTAAACCTACACAAATGTGTTTGTCAGTACTACTAAAATGCTGTTCTTTCTAAGGAGACACATTGTTTGCTGTAAACTGTTTGAGTTTACCTACATACGTTTTTTTCTAATTTGTGTTGTTTGTACAACCTCCGCTGAGGCTGTTGCACCATTATTTTAATTTGAGTTATCACTTATAGTTGCATGTTGATCTATAGTATTACTGTGGTATCTTCAATTTCAGATTTGCATCAATTTTAGAAGTCAAGACAGAGAAAGCAAACTGTGTTTAGTCATTTTACTTATAGGTTAGATGGCTCCTACCTAACTAAGAGGGCAGTTCTAGGCCTAAATAAGTCGCAAACATCCAGTAATTGAATTGGTGATGTACATGATTGACAGCGTTTGGAACTTAAACATTGCATTGCTGTCATTTAGTCAAATGGAGTCTGCTTGACAGTACAGACTGTGGTGCAGACAGTTACAGTCTGCTGTAGGACATTTAGTTTTGTGTTTAAAACTTATCTTGTCTTTTGCCACAGCATTGCAGACACTAATATAATACATTAGATCTGAGTAAATTGATAACTGATATCTGTGCTTCCTCTCTTTTGGAAGCCACCCTGGAGTGGTCTTAATTTAAACAGAAAAATTGCTTTAATCAGTTGGCAAATTTTCTTTGGTAAATTTGTGTCCAAATATAATATAATTCTCTAAAAATAATGTCCCTAAAAATTACTTTTCACCCAAATAGCTTTTTTGTCATTTCTTTGCGTTTGGTATATGTACAGTTAAATTATTAACATACTCATAATTGTGGATTTTAATTGGGAGATATTGATATTGCCATTATCTGACCAAAGGTTGCACAACTCACCATTTATAAAATTCAGCACACTGATGGAATAACTCTTTTACCAGAGTCTACTTTTACATTCAAAAGCAGAGGTTTTCAGGCTATTTAATGCCATGGACTCCAAAATATGTTGATTTAAATTGCAAGGGACCCCTACCTAAAATATAAAGGCAGCCGTACAGTATATTTTCTTGTATAAAGACACATTGAGACTGTGTGAGAGAAAAATTAGGCATTAAGAACGTTATTAACCGTTCTTTTATTTTGTTCTAACCGGTAACCATTTGGAAAGGAGGCTGGAGAACTTCTGAACTGGAACAAAAAAAAATCAGTTTTTCTTCGTTTTAGTCATTGCTTCTAACAATTTATGATACGATCCGAAGAAAAGAAAAGAAAAGAAAAGAAAAACAAAACAAAACAAACGGAGAATGATACTTTGGCAGAAACCATTGTTACCCAGGTAAATCAGGTATAGGTATTTGGTAATACATTTGGTAATTTGCACTTCAACAAGGGTGTTTTGAGTTACGTCAGTCTCTCGCTGTCATCCCAAGCAATACTTTAAAATTAAACCTTTATTTGATTTTATGCATTTTATTACAGAAGTAAGGATTAAATGGTTTATTATTTAAAAAAAATAAAATAAAATAAAATAATACGGTGTATCTGCAAGTCTGGAATCGATAGACATTATAAGAGAAAAGGCGCACATACTGTAGTTCTTATAGTATTATTTTCTTAATTGTACAGAATCTGTGCCTTTCTCTAAGAACATATTTTAGTTAGTAAAACCTTTGTCCAGAAAAGGAGGACTGATTGAAAATGTAAAGACGGAGCATTTTTACATACTAAGTTACCTATCAGTCTGCGTCCGCTCGTGTGGAGATCTTTCAATACACCATCAGTTGTGGCAGAGCGCGCGTGCGTTCACGCGTTTGTGTCTGTCAGTCAGTCAGTGCGCGCTAGCGGAGGCAGCAGTGGCGCATCTCAAATATCCGCCGCTGGAATAAAACGGGATGTGAACGATCTTCGGCCCCGTCACCGGCCAAAGCTTTTCCCATGACAAGCTGATGCGAAGAGAGGGGGAGCGCATGAGACAGTTAACGGAACAGAGAGAGGAAAGATAATCGGTATTATTATGAGAAAAGAGGACGGAGTTTTCGGAGCCCTATTTGTTTTGCTCGCGGAGATGAGGCGGGGGGTAGCGAGTCGCTACAAATTTGTTGGGCTCCGGCCAAGCACTGTTCGGTTTTAGCACATTTATACCAGCGCGCGTGCGTTTTCATCGATAAAAATACGCTTTTGAAAATAATGCACCTGTCTCGAGGACATCTGTGAGATTTGCGGACTGCTGTTGCCGCTGCCATGACAGACGCAGGCTTTCCAGCTCCACCGGTCACCGAGCAGTCGGTGTGAGAGAAGCACGGCCCCAGCTGCAGCATCACGGCCGATGTGGGCTGCCTTTACCGGGGGAGATTAAATCTGTAAATACTGTTCGGGTTATTCATCTCTAATCGTTTGCAATCTCAGGGAAAATGTCCTCTCGGTCTGCTTTACCGACTGCGAACGACCGGAGCACAGATCATGTAAGTGTCATCGTTTTCAATGAATTGTTTTCATTAGATCATCGCTTCGTTTCCACCAATATCATATAAAGCTTGAGTATTTTGCAGCCGTGATTTCATGCTCTTCGTTGCCCGATATTGTTCATGGGAGGATGGAGAGGCAGGATACAGTGGCCCAAGTAAGCGTAGCAGGTTCTTTGGGGAAATGGGCCGCATCTTTGAATGTGCAAAACAGCAAAAGCGCCGTTGCGAAACGCGCATGCAGCACAGCAGAGCGCAGGCCATCCGCATAGTGTAGACATCAGTGAATCATCTGCACACGAGCGCGCTCAACGCAGCTCCGTGCAGGGAATGATAGCGCACTCCCCTCACAGAAAACAGTTTTGCTCTATTGGCAACATTTGCGGTAGATATTCAAGGAAACAGTACATCACTATAGTGTGGGAAATTAATATTACAACCCGGCACAGAGTCTGTCCTGTGTGTCCAGGGGAATTAGGTTTTAGCGTTTGCTATTATCTGCCATCTGTATGTGCCCTGTTAATGTAAACATGCATATCAGTGCAGCTTCAATTTTTCTGCTGTTTGACAGCTTAATTCTACACAAAGAGTCAAAAAGAGTGATTATTGAAACTTTTTCAATAATAATAGAATAATTCTTAAAGTTATAAACCCAGCTGATGATAAAGCACTCAAATAGTTTATACATTAGAGCATTTATGATTATGTATGGTCTCTCGATTTATTACTGTAAATTATATGCAGAGTTGCAAGCACACATGTAAATTAATGAATTGCATGCAACCAGTATATATAACCAGATTATAAAATGAGAGTTACTGACATTTTAATTGAGGATCTGAGAACACTGTTCTGTTGGAGAAAAATAATCCAGTGATTATTATTTGTAACTCACTTGCAGTTAAAGGGATAGTTCACCAAAAAAAGAAAGAAAAAAAAAAAAAAAACCTTAATATTTATTCACCCTCATGAAATCCCAGATGTGGATGTCTTTCTTTCCAAGATTTTTTAAGAATATTTGAGCTTTGTGTGTCCATACAATGCAAGTGTATGGGTGCCAGAACTTTGAATCTCCCAAAAAAAAAAATCACATACAGGCTGCATAAACATAATCCATACGACTCCTGTGATTAAATCCATATCTTCAGAAATTATATGATAAGTGTGGGTGAGAAACATCCCATATTTATCTTTATTTATATAAATCTCCACATTTGACCAGCCCTGATTAGTATTTGTCGATATGCACTAGGAATGTGAATTGACAAAAAACAAAAGAAGAATGTGAAAATGGACAATTGTTGTAAAAATGGACCTAAATATTTATCTGTTACTCCCCCACACATATCATATAGCTTCTGAAAGCATGGATTTAACCACTGGAGTCATATGGATTACTTTTATGCTGACTTTTTGTGATTTTTGGAGATTAAAATTTCTGGCCATCATTCACTTGCATTGCATTTATTCTTCTAAAAAAATCACAATTTGTGTTCTGCTGAAGAAAGAATGTCATTCTCATCTGGGATGGCATGAGTGTGAGTAAATGATAACAGAATTTTCTATTTTTGGGTGAACTATCCCTATAATGCCTCCTGTGACATGGGTCACAGGTTGGAACAGAGTTCAGATAATGGCAGTGAAACATTTTTTGTATTCTAATTGGCCATTATTTTGGAAGTTTGATATGAAAGGGAGAGCTTTGCACCAAATGCTTACGGTAAACCACTTGTGTCCTATATTGAAAATGTTCGCAGGAACTGGACTAAGCTTATGTTACACCAGGGATGGAAAAAGTACTGATAAATCATACTCTAGTAGAAGTACTGTTACTTCCCAAAAAATATATTGTGAGTAGAGTAAAAGTAGCTGTCCTAAAACTACTCAATAGTAAAAGAGTTGCTCATTTAAAAGTACTCATGAGTAGTTACAAAACCCATGCCCCATTATAATGCATTACAATGCATTATAAACACTGTATGCCAATTTTGAAATTACATCACTTTGATAAACACTACATGAATCTGATTACAAAAAATAAAAGGGAAACATGATAACAGAAATGAAAAGATTAAAAAGTTATTTTCAATACACTGATCACCATTTTAAATCGTAATGTATGAAACAGTTACATGAAAATCAGTTTATGTGTAGGGTCTAAATTTCCCTGAATGCCGACAGAGCATTATTTTGGTGTACAAAACATGTTCAAACAATGCAAGGAATGCAAATAAATGCTAAATAAGCAGAATCACTTGGCATGTCATGTCCTGCACAATAGAGAAGTTAGAGCAGGCATGGGAAAAGTTGTTTGGAACAGGGGCTACGTCATGCTTAAAAATTCAAATTCTCTCATCATTTACTCACCCTCATGCCATCCCAGATGTGTATGACTTTCTATCTTATGCAGAACACAAATTAAGATTTTTAGAAGTGTATCTCTCTTGCTCTTTTGTTCCATTAAATGAAAGTGAATTGATAAAATCACATAAATCAGCATAAAAGTAGTCTAATCCATGTGCCTCCAGTGGTTTAATCCATGTCTTCAGAAGTGATATGATAGATGGTGTGAGAAACAGATCAAGATTTACTTCCTTCTTTACTATTAATTCTCCTCCCTGCTCAGTTTATCTCCACTTTAACTTTCACTTTCTTCTTGTGTTTTTGGTGATTCGCATTCGTCAAGCATATCACCACCTACTGGGCAGAGAGAAGAATTTCTAGCAATAATGGACTTAAATATTGATCTGTTTCTCACCCACACCTGTCATATAAATTCTGAAGTCATGGATTAAACCACTGGAGCATGTATTACTTTTATGCTGCTTTTATGTGCTTTTTGGAGCATCAAAATTTTGCCACCCTTTCACTTACATTGAATGGACCTACAGAGCTGAAATATTCTTCTAAAAATCTTAATTTGTGTTCTGAAGAAAGTCATAGACAGATGGCATGAGAGTGAGTAAATGATAAGAGAATTTTCATTTTTGTGTGAATTATTTCTTTAAATAGCACATGGGGGGCCACATTATCCTCCTTTTGAGATACATTGTTCCACATTGTTTTAGTTCTTGTATCTTTTATGACCAGAAATATTTGTGTTCTCATTCTCATGCATGAGAATAATTCTTAGACCAGAAGGTCCAAAAACAAAAATGAATGTCATTACGTAAACATTCAGCCCACAAATTAAAATCACGTTATGTCCTAGTGAGATTATTTAACAGTAAAAGCTCAGAATTAATTAGATAAATATACAGTTTGCATGTAATTCAAATGTGAGCGCTTGTGAATCTGTGGAGACAGTGTTGTGCTGACGCTGAATGCTCACACTTTTTAAGGCTCCTCCTTGGCTAATACAGGGAAAACACTGTCATGAGCATCACACGTTTGTACCAGATGGCAGTAAACAGAGTGCAAATTCACCTTGTAGCATGAGGCACATACAGTGTACATACTTATTTAATTATATAGAAGCCTTTTGCAGTTTAATAATCACTTTGAGTCACGTAATGACTGGCTTTTCCAGAGTGGGAATCTGCCGTCATTACGTAAGTGCTGCTTGGTCTAACAACACAGAAACACTTCAAAATAAAAGCTCTGTAAAAATTAAAGGTACTTTAATAGGAATAAAGTATGACAGAAATATATCACTACTGTGAAGTTATGCAATATTCACTGCAATATTACTACTACTACTACTACTACTAATAATAATAATAAATCAAAAGTAACTGAATTATATTCAAGCAGTATCTAATATCTGTGAGGCTCTGTTATGCAGCATTTTATGACGAAGTATAACACCAATGTTTTATTTTCGATTGTGCTATAAGCACTTCATTTGATAAAAATAATACAATATTATGTTGAAAATTAATATATATATATATATTAATTTTCAACATAATATTGTATTATTTTTATATATATATATATATTTGTTAATATTATATTTTTATTTGATTAAAGTTTTAATTAATGAATTTATTTAAACACCATTTTGATGCTAAAATTGAATCAAACTGTTGATATGGAGTTTAGGATTTAAAAAAAAAAAAAAACAGGTATCGTACTCAGTATCGGAGTATTGGTATCGGAGTACCAAAAATGAAGTATTAGTAATTGTTCTCAAAAAAATTATATCGGAACATCCCTAGATATGAGGTATTAGTGCACGGTGGTGTGGAGTTGGGCACAGTGTGTGTGAGTTAATTGTTTATTTCAATCAATCCCTGAGCTGTAATCCTGTGGTCAACTGTTCTAATGGGGTTCTGGGAATGTTTTGATTTCAGCTCTTTCCTCATGCATCTTAATAGGGCAGTTGGATCTGTTCAGTAAACTTTATCAGACGAGTGTTCTGGGCTCTGGACAACTTTAAATATGCTGATGTAAATGAAAAGTTTAGTTTCAGCAATGACATAGTCAGTCAGAGTAAACCCTCCATGGCAAAGTAAGTTAATCCTGTATTATAGGGTAGAATTACTCTCACACACCAACACTGACCTCGGTTTGCCTGCAAACGCTTTTGCACGTATGCTATAATCACACCAGCGATCCATATGATAATGCAGATGATGATTGGTTGTGTATTTGTCTATTAATATTATCTGTTCCTCTGTGATGGTGTATTATGATTTTACTTCTTCAATGCTGTAAAAACTGTTATCAACTATTTTCATTTTTTTAAACATTGGCCAAGGACATACCCACTCCATAACAGTCTGAACATATTCTCATACAATTCTCATGTTGTTAATTGTTATCTTTGAAAATGTTCATGCCATCATTTAATCAATCAGAAAATAAAGTGTTACAGTGGCTTAAGGGCTTTGAGGTAATACAATAAAGTTAATAGATATGTAATAGATAAAAAAATAAAATACTAATTACTTGGTTCTTTGTTTTGAAGATGGCTTATTTATATTAATTCGATTAGACTGACTGATTTTTGTGTGTAATAAGAGCCTTAATCAGTGAGTGAGTATTTAAAGAGACACCGAAAATTGTGCATTCTCTCATTATTTACTCATCCTCTTGGTATCCCAGGTGTGTATGACTTTCTTCACCAGAACACATTTGAAGAAAATAAGAATAATATCTTAGCTCAGTTCCACAAGAAAGGCTCGTCACCATCTTTCAAGTCACCTGCCTGTCTCGGCTAGTTGAGCAAAATGACCTGTGTATGAAATACATTTGGACGAGGAGCTTGCGAACTGGATTCAGACGCATCGCATTTGGCGGGTGGCAGGTGGTAGTTTCACACCCTGGGTTACCGTTTAATATATTTGCTGACTTCACAGATCCATGGTTTTGCCATTTGATCGATATTGTTGATCATCATCTGTCAATTGAGTGGCGCAATTGGCATCGGGACTTTTGTAAGATATTGTCGATATCTGATTGTCCTATTGCCTAGCCCTAAGTGGATGGTGATCCTATTTTTTAAGCTCCAAAAATCAAAGGCAGTCAGCATAAACATCATCCATAAGACTCCAGCTGCTGTCCAACAACCACAGAGACCACTAAAACAAAAATGAATAGCTCCTCACCTAGCCAGTTCACATAGACACAAGAGGCACATATTCATGAAGGGGTATTAGAAACCTGCTTAGAACGTATAAGAGCTGTCTCGCAAGCAGGAACACGCTCAAACAAGAACAGGGACCAAAGCAACAGGTAGGGCTAAAGCCTATAAGCATAAGCAGATGTTAGCACATGGTAATTCTACTCGTACTCACTCAGGAGAGGGAGATAGTGAAGAAATATATTGTAAAAATTGTAAAGTCCAATTTTTTTTTAAGTAAGCTTAGTCCCGCTTCGTAGAGAGCACCTGGGATGATACAGAGAGACAGAACTTGTAAATTAATAAATAATAGGACACTTGTTGGACATAACAGGAAAATTGTAAATTATATTAATAAAAGGACACACTTTTTGCCAACACCCAAGAGGAAGCCATTCCTCTAGTTGAGTGCACTCGAACTCCAATAGGGCAGCACAAGCCTAGCGAGTTGTAAGCTAAAGCAACAGCATCAATGGCCAATGAGAGAGCCTCTGTTTGGAGACCGCCAAACACTTGGAATGGCCCCCGAATCAAACAGCTGGTCAGTTAATCTGAATGGACCAGTACACTCAATGTACACTCGCAACTCTCACACTGGGCACAGCATGTGAGGCAAACGTTCCCCCTCAGACTGAAATGGAGAAAAAATGCTTGCGAGATAATGACTTGCGCCATGAAAGGAGTAGACAAAACTTTGGGAACGTAGCTCACCCTCATCCAGAGGACAGCCTTGGAAAAGCCTGGGACTATCTCCAAACAAAAACTGTCAACAGAAAGAGCCTGTAAATCTCCTAAACACTTTACAGAAGCAAGAGTAATGAGCAAAGCGGTCTTCAAAGAGAGCATGTGCAAGCCCATAGACTCCAAAGGCTCAGATCTGCCCATGGATGCCAGATAGTGCCCCCCGCTAGGGAAAGGAGGTCCCTCCTCAGCAGGGTTTTCCAAGGAGGAGCTAGTAACAGCTGTACCAGCTCTGGAAACCAAGCTTGATTTGGCCAATACAGCATGACCAAAAGCACTGTTTCCTGATCCTCCTTGATTTTGCACAACACTTAGTGCTGTAGGCAGGTCGGGGAAAGGCATGCTTCCGTTTCCATCATTTGTGAGCCAGGGCATCCATCCCCAACAGAGCCTGCATCAGAGAGTACCATAACCGACAGTCTTCTGAGAGGCGAAACGATCCACTTCCGCTTCCCCAAAAATCTCCCATATCTTGCAAACAGAGTGGAGATGAAGTCTCCACTTGCCCTAGAGAATTTCTAGATGTGGGAGCACATCCGCTCCACAGTTTAGGCAACCTTGGACGTGCACTGCATGAATAGACTTGTGGTGAGTTTGACACCACAAGAAATCAAATCATAATCGGACGCAACTGAGCACCTCCTTGGCAATTTATATATACCATTACTGCTGTGTTGTTCATCCGGATCAGCACTTGTTTGTTCTGGAATTCTGGATGAAATGATTTTAGTGCCCATCGCACAGGGCTTCCTAGCCTGTCTTGGACACATCCATGGTAACGACTTTGCACCTGGTCATCTGTCACAGCGGGACGACCATTGGGAGAAATGACACCTTCTTCCATGGGTTCAACGTTGAAATGCAACATTGCATCACCAGAATGTGCAGAAGTCCGTTATGCAATGCATGGCATGGAACATGCGCTCTGAGCCACTGCTGGATTAGTCTCATATGAAGGAGGCCCAGCGGTATAACCACAGTCGAAGTGGCCATGAGACCCAAAGCCCTTTGAAAAAGAAAAAAAAGGGAAACGAGCAGGCACAAGGGCTCGAGCAAGAGATGCAGGTAGCTGCCGTTTATAATACGGGAGTGATTTATAGCGGGCTGTGGGTTAAGATTTAGACAGTTAGGAGGAAAAGTGGTCTATTTCGAGAGAGTATGTTTGTCTCGTGCCGAATTGGCATCAAGGTACAATTTCTAAATATTAGAACCAGGGGCGGGGAGAGCAGGTGAAATTCGAGCCAACTTCTGGGCCGGACTTACAAAGAAAAGCTCCAACTTCCTCTTGACTGATCCTTGACAGTCAGGAATGCTTCTGGCATCCCTGAGGGTTATTCCTGCTGGAACATGGACCAGGTAATGACCCTCTGTTGCACGGCCACAAGTGCTGAGGTTTCACTGCTGGCTCGGCGGGGCTGGGCGGAGCCTGCACTGGAGTGCTGCTGGACTAAGCAGGGCACTGTCCGGATGATAAGCGTGAGTTTGGCAGCTTCCCAGCTGCTGCTGCCAAGGAAAAAATAGTTTGATTGCCTGGGATTACTTTCTGACAGCAAGGCATTTCTCAGAGAAATCATCAAACGTATCACCGAACAGGCCCCTGCGTGATATAGTGGTGTCAAGCAGTTTTATCTGTTCTGCCTCTCATATTTCTGACAGGTTAAGCCAAAGATGGCGCTCAAATGCCACCAACAAGCCCATCGATCTGCCGATGGCTTGTTCGTGACTTTCATGGCGTGCAGTGCTTGATCAATCGTGCTATGCATTTCCTTAAAGAGCGAGAGGTCCATGCATGTGTCTTTCAAGATCTTGGATTGGTATACCTGCAACACTGCCAATGAAGTTGGCAGAGTCACGCAGTCAGTGATGGACAGACATGATCGTTTATACTGTTAGTCCATTTTGTAATTTTTTACGTAATTATGTCGGGCAGGAAATCCAAAGTGTGGGATCATTTCGAGAGGTTAAAGAATGACCCCAAGAAGGTGACATGCAAAATTTGGGGGCAAACTAGACTTATCATTTGAAACATATAAGTAGTCTAACATTTAACACTTCACATGACAACTTGCTCTAACGTTCGATAACCTAGGTAAGTATGTGCTATTAGACTTATCCAGGTGCTCGTTTGGAGTGGGGAAGCTAAATGAGTTCCTCACATGTTTCACTTAATGTGCATATCTCTCTATGATTTCCAAAATGTTCAGACAGTCTCCTTGCTGGTTTTTTCGACACATTCAGAATCATCACCACTTTGGCCAATGTCACTGCGGCTTGCTTTGTGCATGCACTTGTAAAATGTATATTTTAAAGGCTATATAAAATAGCTTTTAAAGGCAATATTATTGCAGTTGAGTATTTCTCTGTAATGTAGAACAGTGTTAACAATGTTACTTATAACATTCTTTCTCAGCCCTGGAACTCAAACCATTTTCTGATACCCCCTAAAAAGATATATATCATAAACTTGTGACAACTAGTCGACTAATGGCTTAAACTAATGACTACCAGTCGACTGTGGAAATCTTAACACCAACTGGGAGTGCAGTGACTGCAAAGAGCCTTGCTGAACGTTGCAGAAAGAACCGTCGGATGGTGGGATGTATCTCCCACAGTGAGGAAAACATTTATGGAATTCCATCTTGAAAAAGACAAATTCGCAAATGCGCTCTTTATGAGACAAGCAAGTGCACAATATAATTAAATCTTTAGTAATTATCTGCTAAATGCGCTAAGAGCAGGTAAGGATACAGGGATTTCACCAGTGCACCACAGCAGAAATGTGCAGGTGAAAGCCACTCATATGTACTTTAGGTAGGCAGGAAGGCATAAGTATGCTGAAAGGGGTTTTTCTCGCACAGCGATAGAAGTCGAAGGCGTGTCCGTCAGGTGAAAATTGTCTCAACTAGGAAGAAGTTCTGATGTTCTGATGAAGTTGGGCGGAGCTCCAAACTTCTTCTGCCAATGGAATTGGCATGATGGTATTTAGTTCAGAGTGAGATCGGGCTCTCAGGAGTGACCCCTAGCATCAGCTTATGACATAAAGTCGAAGAGACCAACTTGAAAGGGCATGGCAACACAAATACATCTCATGAGAGACCACTTGAACTCCACCCTCTCATGAAGCTTACTGGAAGCAATGATTTAAAGTTAAAAAGTACATAAATATTGATATTTTTGCACCAAAAGTGATCATATCACTTTATAAGACTATATCATATCACTGGGGTCATATCGATGATGTTTATGCCGATTGTCTGTGATTTTAGGAGCTTCAAAAATCGATCATCATCTACTTGCATTTTAATGACCTACTAGGCTAAGATATTTTTCTAATTTTCTTCAAATGTGTTCTGGTGAAGAAAGGAAGTCATGCACACCTGGGATATCATGAGTGTGAATAAATAATGAGAGAATTGTATTACTATATTAATATGAATATTATATTTATTTTTGGGCGAACTATCCCTTTAATTCAGAAATCTGGTGCAGTCAGTCAGTGCTGCAGCATTAGTCCGATTTCTGTTTTCCCACAATCTCCCTTTGCAAGAAAAACAAAAACAAATTAAAACTAAAATCTACTTTGAATTTGTACATATATGTGTGTATGTATGTAATTTATGATTTTGATAACTAAGATCTGAGCTAATTACTTAAAATAGAGGCACAGGCAAATGGCCTGCGTTTTTGAGTCTGGCTTTGAATGAGATGTCTTTCTTTGATGCCAATTCTCTTTGCTTCACTACCAAAAAGTGTTCCCTTGTTTAATGCAATCCATTTGTTATCAGTGGAACTCTATTAATTTGAATACATTTTGCTCTCTGTCTGTCTCTCTGTCCAGCATGCGTCTCTGGTGGCGAGTCGTTCAGAGAAGGGGACGAATGTGTCGAGTCGTTCACTGGGTGCAAGATGTCATAACTCCATGGCATCTTGCTCAGATGATCTGCCACACATTGGAAACTACAGGCTCCTTAAAACCATTGGCAAGGGCAACTTTGCTAAAGTCAAACTAGCCCGCCACATCCTCACAGGCAAAGAGGTAAGAGAGAAAGTCTGAGAGAGAGAGAGAGAGAGAGAGAGAGAGAGAGAGAGAGAGAGAGTTCAAATAGGAATAACCACAACTTTTGTGATAAGATTTTGGACAATTATTGCTGATATTCAAACCTGAGTTGTGTGCTGATATACTTTGGGTATATTTTGAAACCGGTCCAACTCAAGTGTGAAATTTTCCACACCCACGTTTACTTTTTAAATCAAACCTGATATAGTGTGATTTTAGTGGGCAGAAGAAAGCTTTTATAATTTTGAACAATAATAGAATGTGGAGATGTTTAAAGAATCAGGTAAGCATGCAGTGTTAGAATGTTGAAATATCAATTCTAGAATTGTAATGCCATAATAGAGACATTCATCTGTCTTGGACTTGCTAATAACTGCTCAAGGCAGTCACACACCAGATGAGAAGTGCAGCTAGGACAGCATGCGTCAATGCTGTGCAGATGCAGTGCAGATACACTCAATAGTTGAGAAGGTTTTTGTACTTCTCTAGGAATGAACAAATTGATGTTGATGAGTTTGCAGGTTAGTAAATGAAACTTCTGCAACTGCAAAATTATTATGCAGTTTATTACAACTGCATAATAAATGGTGATATTTATTATGCAGTTTGTATGAATAGGTTTCATTCAAGCTGTCAACCCACAAAAAGACATATTGTAATTGAAAATACATTGTGGAGGCTGTATGAAAAATACATATACCATACCTGCCAACTCTCCCGATTTTGTTTGCTGTACTCCCAATTTACAATTTTTGCTCATGAGAATGTACAGTATTAGACCTCCAGGTAGGGTTGCCACCCATCCTGTAAAATGTGAAATGATGTGTCCCGTATCGAATCAATACATGACGTGATTTGTCCCGCAAACTGGTCATATTGGGTCATGGTTAAATCATTCAAGATCGGTAATTTAACATTGATACAAGTTGGAAATTTTTTCATATGGGAGGTAAGAGGTCATCTGAAAAGTCCACACATTGTGCAGAAACGTGCTAATGTGAAGGGTGTGGTAAGGAACCATCTGAAAATTACACAGATCCAACAATGTTGGAATACAATATAACTGAGTCATAAAATCAAGAGGTATATGTGAATAAAAATTTATTATATAAAAAAAAAATGTTTAATTAATTTTAACAAACACAGATGTATAAAGAAGATAAATAAGATAAATAAGGAATTAAAATAAATATATTTTTAAAAGCCATGGGTCTGGGAAGTTTTCAGCATATAAGAAAATGTGTACACTTTCTAAAAATGTGTTGAAGGACAGTTCCCTATCTTTCACTCACTTGATTTTGTGTTGATGTAGTGACACTAGGGGTCGCTCTTGGGAGCCCCAAACACATCTGATCTTTGAGAAAAGGCCAATGGGAACTGGCGAGTGGAATTTGCATGCCACTCCCAAGGACATACCTTGTGCTCTGTGGCTCTGTGGCACGGCAGAAATTTGAGCAGCCTTCTGAATCATAGATGGGTGAAGCCGACATTTAGAATGCGCCATGTCATCCAAAAGATGCGTCTGGTGTGTGACTCCCTTTATTCAGAATACACTTTGTGGATTTAAAAAAATTCAGTCACTACCTAATTTTCCTTCTTTCTTTTTTTTCTTCGAGATTGAATTTGGTTGTCAATTCTATAGATAACCAAACACAGAGAAACAAAGCACTCGGAAGAGAAGTCACAACCACAATTAGCTGCAGTGTGTTCATGGTCATAGTGAGAACCTGAGACTGTTTTCTCTTCATATCTATTCATATATTGTATTATTTTGTATATATTATAGGTATGACTTAGTGCAAAATTGTCTATGACTGTAATTGGGTCAATAACGTGACACAATTGTTTTTGTCCAGATGTAATATATTGAAAAATACATTAAAAAAATACAATTCACATAAAATTATTACTTGCATACACCTCTTCTATTTTACATTTCTGAGTTTAAAGTCACAAAAAAGAAATGTTGGCATGAGTGGCACAGATTCATCATTTATTAGTTATTCTTTAAAAAAATTAAGCAGTTCTTCCTAAGCAACCAATTGGCCCGGTTGCTAGGATGGGTAGAGTCAGGTTGGGCTAACTTCCTTATGGTCGCTATAATGTGGTTCTTGCTCTCGGTGGGGCATGTGGTGAGTTGTGTGTGGGTGCCATAGAGAATAGCGTGAGCCTCCACGTGTGCTACGTCTCTGCGGTAACGTGGTCAACAAGCCACATGATAAGATGTGCAGATTGATTGTCTCAGATGCGGAGGCAACTGAGATTCATCCTCCGCCACCCGGATTGATGCGTCACTACACCACCATGAGGACCTAGAGCGCATTGGGAGTTGGGCATACCAAATTGGGGAGAAAAGGGGAGAAAAAAATACATTAAAAATAAGCAGTGAAACAATATTATTAATATTTAAAAACATGTTTGTCCACCAAATCCAAGTCATGTGTTTTGTAGGTAGCCATTTTGTTGTTTATGTTGACAACAATCTTAAAACAGAGAGGACCCCATTGGACCCTCAAGACTGTGTGAAGATTTAACAAATCTATTATTTTGACTTTATTATGTGAAGGCATATTTTGTTCATGTGATGTGGTGTAACCCTGAGACAACTTCTTCATATTATGGTTACAACTCGGCATTTTTTTAAATATTTGTTTTTATTTATTTTTATAGAAAATGCTATAAAGGTTTTAAAAAATGTATGAAACCCAATTTGAAACAAAGATTACATTTCTATGAACATAAGTGTTTCAAAATATTTCTTATTTCTTACCTCAGACAACCTTATTTGTCAATGACCCAGTTAACAGATTAGTCCTTTTACTGAATAGAAGTTTTCATAGACATTAGTTGCATTATAGTTACAAAACTTACTTGAATAATACTATGTAAAGGTTTGGTGCTGATTAATGAATGATTGGTGATATCAGATGGATAAACTTCTTTAATATTTAGCATTCTAATGTTGGAAGTGAAAAACATATTCTCATTAGTTGAAATGTAGCATTAGGCACTTTGGATAAATGCATCTGCTAATGAATAAATGAAAAAATGACCCTATTTCAGCTTTGATTACAAACAACCTGGAATTTTCCTGTTTACCTGGAGTAGAAAAATGTCATTTGTTTTGGAGCTCATACTGTATCAAATCTCTAATTGTGTATTGTATATTTAGGTTGCAATAAAGATTATCGACAAAACTCAGATGAACCCAACCAGCCTACAAAAGGTAAGATCATGATATATATATTTTGGAATTCCCTGCTGAGAAAAACGTTAGAGTGTAGTACTTTTAGTTGTTTAAAATTTTTTTGTTAAAGAGTAAATTTATTTATTTTTGATGAGTGGGGTGTGATTAAATTATGTTGTAGATGCTGTGTGCATATAATGTATTTGTGGTATTTATACATTGGTCTTTTTTAAGTTTGTTAATGTAATGATATAATAGGAGGCCTGGGTAGCTCTGCGAATATTGACACTGACTACCACCTGGAGTTGCGAGTTTGAATCCAGGGTGTGCTGAGTGACTCCAACCAGGTCTCCTAAGCAACCAAATTGGCCCGGTTGCTAGGGAGGTTAGAGTCACATGGGATAAACACCACAAGGTCATGATTAGTGGTTAGTCCTCTTAATAGGATGTGTTGTGGAAAAAAAAGTTGTACCTGGATCGCGGAGAGTAGAATGAGCCTCCACATGCTGGGAGTCTCCACGGTGCCTTGCACAACTTGGTAACAACATGTGCAGATTGACTATCTCAGAAGCGGAGGCTCAATGGAATGTGATCAAGAGGAAGATGGATGGCCACAAGCCATCAAACAATGCCGAACTGCTTGAATGTTTGTGCCAGGAGTGGCATTAATCACCAAAAAGCAATGTGAAAGTCTGGTAGAGAGCATGCCAAGATGCATGAAAGCTGTGATTGAAAATCAGGGTTATTCCTCCAAATATTGATTTCTGAACTCTTCCTAAGTTAAAACATTAGATTGTGTTGTTTAAAAATTACTATGAACTTGTTTTCTTTGTAATATTTAAGGTCTGAATACATAGCATCTTTTTTGTTATTTTGACCAGTTGTCATTTTCTGCAAATAACATTTTTTAATGGCAATATTATTATTTGGAATTTGGAGAAATGTTGTCAGTACTTTATATATATATATATTGTGAATTGCCCCTGCACAAATAAACATTATCAACCCATTAATCCAGATTTTTAACATGTCTTGTAATATTATACAATAATGCCATTTTAAGATATCTAGTACAAAAAGGGGGAAAAATAACCAGATTCTACATAAATTCAGAGAAATTAAATTCCATAAAAAGCATATTGAGCACATCATAAACAATATATTTTATTGATCAAAGAGAGTGTTTGGGTTCCTTAGTACTAGGGGACCTTTTAATAATACTAGAATAAAAGCAATGCAGTAATGTCTGTGCTGTGTTAGTGTTTAGAGTTACTGTTGAGTCTGCGCTCTAGGCTGTGCTCCAGTGACTCATCTGTTTCGCAATAGATAATCTCCAGCCTTCAATTCTCCAACTGAAGCCCACCTCTCCAATGCCACTATATGATTCTTTTCCTGTACCTTCCACTGAGTTCGAACATACAGTACATCAAGTTATTATTATTGATAACGTTCATGCTTCTGGCTTTGAACAATTGTTTTGAAATCAGAGATTTTCAATCATCTAAATGGATGTTAAATTAAATCCCAGCTCTCACTGCAGTATTCAGCACTTAAAATTCAAGAGCTTGGGCCTAAAAACAGCTCCCTTTGTGTGCTGAATTAAATTAACTTACTCATTTAGTAGCAGACATCAGAGATACTGAACAGAAATGGATTTTAACTAAATAAAGGCTAGAGAAACAGACAAATCTAGATTTTAACCAAATAAAGGCTTGAGAGAGAGACAGGTCTAAAACATGTAGAAAATGTCAAATGTCAGTTAGGTGAGGATATTCAGATGCTATATCTCTTTTATTGTGAAGCATTGGTGTTTCTCTGTGGAGTCTTATATATAGAGTGGTTAATGTAATAAAAGCATGAAAAGAATATGGCTGAGAAGCTACTTGCTCGAAATGTCACTCAACATAGTCCTGATCATGGGAGCTTTTTAAGTATGTGGATCTTTTGCTTCTTTTTTTCTTTTCTTTTTTTTACCATTGATTTGTTGGTTTTGACCCTGCACCCGGATCTGTTTGCTTTCTAAGTGCTTGTCTCCGGCTTTTTTATTTTGATAAATTAATTGTAGATAATACATCTGATAGGATCTTCAAAGTTAATCCTGTTCCAGATGATCCTTGTCATTTTATCATCTTCTTTACTGTATTATTTTGTAATGCTCTGACTGAAAGTACAATACATGAATATAAAATAATTAAAATGTTGGAATGATTAAATAAACAACATAATTTAGGCTATAGTAAATTTGTCTTAAGAGAAAAGAGAGACAATTTGCTTTACTAATCAGTAATCTTTTGTGTATTTTTCCCCAAATGTAATCTACTGTGAGCATTTACATGAATTTAGCTATTTATGTTAATTGTATTCCATAGTCTTTTGACTTATAAAATTAATTCTTTCTCTGGTCGTAGGCAAGTCTGTTTTCAAAATGCCTTATTTACTTGTGTGGTTAGTGTGTGTGTTGGAGAGGAGAGATTGACATCTGTGGTTCTCCACAGGCTCAGAATGTCCCCCTGTAACACACAAACATGCAGTTAACTTTACACAAACCATAAACCACCCTTTTTGAACATTAGACACATTTGGCTTTATGATCGGTCATATGGTACTCTGTTGTAATAGTAATGTAAGAATCACTGTTCAGTGGACCATTTGTTAACTAAACAAGTGTTTTTCCCATTTCCTCTTTCTTGGTTAGACTTTATAGATATCTAATTGTTTTGCTCGGATAGCAATAAAATTGTTTTGACTGTACATATCATACTACCCCTTTGTGTTGCACATAGAGAACGACTTGTTTGGTTCTGTGTCATGTGGTTTGACGCATTTGTGTACATTTTTGCGTGCAGTTTATAGTGCGCTACCGTTTTTATTGTGTTACATGGATTATTGCATCGATCTCAAAGCAATGCTTATCAAGAGCAACCATAACAACAAACAATTGTGTGAGGAATTCACATCAATCTCAAACCCTCACCACTCAGGAACAACAAACAACAACAAACAAACAATTACAGTAAGTCATGGCATCCACTCATGTTATTTCTTCTTAATTTGCATGTCACATGTTTATTGCAATGCTTATTCTGTCAGCAGTGAGGGATTCACATATGATAAATGTAAGGAATTAGAAAGGCTGACAGAAAAGCTTAATGAGTTAAAGACATGCATCCGAATGCTAGTGGAGGTCAGTGAGAAAGAGAAGCCGGTAGATACTGTTTCGGAAGCGGGTAGTACAGCGAGCACCACACACACTTTGGTTCCGGCTGCAGAGCCCCCAAATTAGGGTGTTTGGGTGATGTCTCGGCAGCATACTCGCTCAGCAAAGCGACATCACTCTGCCATTCCTATGAGGGTTTCCAATCGATTCTCACCATTCAGTGATGCACCCACTGAGAAACATGTTGAAAGAGCCCTAATAATTGGTGATTCTATTGTAAGGAACTTGGAAATAGAGACTTCAGCCACTATTGTTAAATGCATTTCGGGGGCACGAGTATCTGACATGTGCTGGCAAATGCTAAATGTAGATTTTTTAAAATGGTTATTCATGTCAGCACTAATGATGTCAAGCTTCGCCAATCAGAGATCACTAGAGATAATGTTAAAGAGGTGTGTGAACTTACAAAAACTATGTCAGACACTGTAATATGCTCTGGCCCCCTCCCTGCTCGTTGTGATGACGAGGTTTATAGTAGATTGTGTCACTGAATGGCTGGATGTCTGAGTGCTGTCTGGAGAATAGCATAGGATTTATAGACAATTGGAAGAGTTTTTGGGGTAGACCTGACCTGATAAAGAGAGAGATTTCATCCCTTCAGGGAAGGTGCCACTCTCCTCTCTAGTAATTTGGCTCATAGTCTTAAAAATAATAGTATCTGTCTAACTGGGGCCCAGGTCAGGAAGCAGAAAAAACTGTTTAATCTGAACATCTGCTAGCTGCCTTGAGACATCATACAGGTCACATAAACTACAATACATAGAGACAGTATCACCTAGATATCAAATAGAGACTGTGTCTGTTCCCTGAACTTCCAAACACAAAACTCTCACTAAATAATTTAGAAAAAAATATATTAAGGTCAAACTTGAAAAAAACAAACAAAAAAAAACAATTAAAGATAAACATCATATTTAGGTAGGGCTACTAAACATTAGATATCTTTCTACCAATGCTCTAATTGTAAATTAAATTATTACAGATCATAGTTTGGATGTGCTCTGATTGACCAAAACCTTGTTTAAACTGGATGAATATATTAGTTTAAATGAATTTACTCCCCTAGGTTATTGTTATAATCATGAGCTTTGTCTGAAGGGTCAAGGAGGAGGTGTTGCTACAATTTACTCAGAGTGTACTCAGAGGACAGGAAATGAGTTTAAGTCTTTTGAACTAATAATGCTTATTGTGACAGATATAAATTAAAAAAAATCTGTTGTCTTGCCCAATTTTTGATCAGATCTTGTAGTTACTGTAGATAGAGCTTTAATTGTTGGTGACTTCAACATTCACATAGATAATTAAAATGACACATTGGGATTAGCATTTATCGATATTCTCAACTCTCTTGGAGTCAGACCCAGCTGATGTTGATACTATAGAAATTCTTCTGCAGAGCGATAACATCTCAGATTATTACCTTGTCTCTTGTATGCTGCAATCAGCTAATGTTACTCAATCTACACCATGCTATCGTTCAGGTAAAACTATTCTTTTGACCACAAAAGCTAGCTTCACTAATAATATTCCAGAACTATCTCATGCACTCAATAAGACCCAAAGTCTAGAAGAACTTGATGACATAACAGAAAATATAAATACAATCTTCTCTAGCACTCCTGATTATTGTCGTCCTCCTTCGATTAAAGAAAATTAAAGAAAAAAGCCCCGCACCATGGTAGAATGATCACACTCATGCTTTGAAGAGTGCAGCTTGGATAATGGAGCGCAAGTGAAAAAAGTAGTACAAATACAAAAGTAGAGGTATTTCGTGGTGCATGGAAGGATAGTGTATGTAGCTACAAACATGCACTAAAAGCTGCCAGGTCAACATATTTTAGCAAATTCCTAGAAAATAACCACAACAATCCTAGGTGTTTATTCAGTACTGTGGCTAAATTGGTTAGGAATAAAGCCTCAACTGAACCAGAAATTATGTCGCAGCACAATAGTAATGACTTCATGAATTTCTTTAATGATAAAATGTTAAACAATCAGAATTATGAAATAATGCAATCATCTGTCATAGCACCTCAGAAAACAGTGTCTCGTAATGTTTCTCACGTGCAACTTCAATCCTTTGCTGTCATTGTTCATGAAGAGTATACAAAAAATTATCTAAACATCAAAAGCCACAACAAAAGTATTTTAGATCCAATACCAACTAAGCTCTTAAAAGAGGTATTCCCTGTCATCTCAGAGCCTCGCAATCCTTAGGACATGTCCCAAGAATCTTTAAATCTTTTTATCCTGGAGAACTGGCTAATTATAGACTGAGCTTAAGTGTAGAATAAAGACTCATCTATTTGGCAAGGCATACAACTAATTTATCCTTCAACACACAATTAGGCTGCTTTAGTTAGGTCTGATGGAACCAGAAACCAGAAACATTGATCATGATCTATAACAATGCAATAAATTGTATGGCATCTATGCAAATATTATTCTATTTGTATCCCTATCTCAACCTCGGGATTCCTATCCTGAGGTCACCAGAACCAGCTGGATCCAGCACTATTCCTGCTTCGTGTTGGACTCCACTGCTATGTGTCTCTGAGTGATGACAACTATATGCAGCCGGTGCCAGCCAAACATCACTTCAGTCTATTATGATGAACTTCAGAGGATGAACTGATGCCAACTCCAACCATAAGACATGGGATACATCATATGCCATTGCCTGAACCTTGGACTTAGGATAGACCTCACAGAAATTACAGATGCACCTCACTGATGTCTGCCTGCATCACCTTGGTCTAACGATGGACTACACTCTTATAATGGAATACATAGACTGTCAATTAATTGCCAACAAAGCCTTAATCAGCCAACTAACAAAGAGCAATGCATCTATGTTAACTTCTGTAGTTTATCCAGGATGAATTAAGTAATTGATCTTACAGTTCTTACAGAATCTTTGTTTAAACACTGACACTTAACACTTACTTAGTTTAATCATTTAAAACCATGACTTGCACTATACAAAATAAAGTAATATTGGCAGTATATTCATGATGTTAGCCAGAGGGGAACTGACCCTCACAGTGAGTCTATGTTTGTTTGTCCATTAACCAACATTTTATGGAGTTTTGTGTTGCTTGCCACAGTCACCTTTGGCTTGCTCACTGGATTTCTAAATACAATTATTATTTAATTACTTATTTTTTAAACAAAATTCACAATCATATTTTATCAAACTACACAATGATGACTCTAAGATATTATAGATATTACAGTTTCATTTTCTGTAAAGCTGCTATCAACCGACAGCCTGAATGTTATCAACCGACAGCCAGAATGTCAATACAGCACAATACAACCTACTGTATATTTTATGTATATACTATTTTTTATTGTATACTGTGTTCTATATTTGTGTGTATTCTATATTGTGTGTATTGTATAATGTACGTTGTATTATTATTTGTGTATTGTGTTATGAGTAATTATGTGTATATTAGATTTGTAAATTGTGTAAATCTGATGTTTATTGTAAATTGGTATATGTCTCATCACTGTCATGACTGCTATGTTGCTTGTAACTGCACCCAATATTTGTACCCACTGTTGCACTTGTGTATATGATTAAGTGACATTTAAGAGATTTGATTGATTTGATTTTAAACTATGTGTGTTGTGAAAGGCACTATACAAATAAAAATGACTTGACAGTATCTCTGGGGTCCTAAGCCAATTTTTTTCTTTAATTGGGTCATAATAAGCTGAGGTTATTGCTTCTTCAAGGACAACAGTGGGCAGTCACATGCACTTCATGTTTATCAGCACATTTGGGTCTGATTGGTTAATGTTGTGTCTATACTGTGCACCTATGATCTCCTGTTTTTTTTTTCTTGCTATGTTTGTGATTGTTTTGACGGTTAATATGTTTGGTGTTGTTGTGTTTATGTTTTTCTACTCACCAACGGTGGAAACAAATTTCCTCTTTGAGGACAATAAATTATATATCTATATACACAGGATGGCAAAATGTCCGGCAGTTTATTATTTCTTTCCTTTATTATTTTATTTTACTTGCATGTAGACATGTAAATTGTAGTGTACTATAGGTTCGTTTAGAATAATTCTGATTTGCTTTTGTGAAACTTTCCTGATTATATTTGTGTTGTACTGCACCTAGAGCCGCTGAGCTCAGTGGGAGGTGCATGGCAAAAATTAGCTCAACAGCGAAACCATCCACTCACTGCCACATCAGGGATGCTTCTGGGATGCTTCACCTCACGACTCATGCTTGCAGTGTGAACAGTATAATCTGTTAATATGGGCGCCAAAAAATGTGCCACACACACCTCGCTGATGCCCTGCTCACACAGGATATGTGAACTCGTTGTCAGTCTTGTTAAAAATGATAATGTGAAGCGTCATTAAACTTGTATACATGAAAATATCCTGATTGTGTTTGGTACCCTATCTGTCACTCACTCGACATGTGTCGATGTAGTGACACTAGGGGTCACTCTTGAGAGCCCGAGACACCTCTGATCTTTGATAAAAGGCCAATGGGAATTAGCGAGTGGTATTTGCACTGGTATAAAAGGAGGGGACATGAATGCCGCACATTAGATTTTCTCTTCGGAGCTGAATGGTCGATGGTTCAAGCAGAGTCTAGGATTTCCATCGCTCACCTCTGCTGGATCCTTATGTCACATTACAGTGGCTTTCTCCCCTCTCTGCAAGGGTGCACTGGGAGACTAATATGGAGTCGATACAGGCAGGCACAGGAAGACCTGTTTGCCTCCCTGGAATCCTCCCATTGCCCACTCTGATACGCCCTGACCGAGGCCCCCTCGGCATAGATGCGCTGGCACACAGGTGGCGACCTGGACTATGCAAGTATGCGTTACCCCCAGTGAGCCTACTCGCACAGACCCTGTACGAGGTCAGGGAGGATGAGGAGCAGGTCACCCTAGTGGCTTCCTACTGGCCCACCCAGACTTGGTTCTCGGACTTCATACTGTCAGCCCCTCCCTGGCACCATCTGGCACCGCGACCAGTCTTCTGGAACCCCCATGTCTGGCCCCTGGATGGGACGCGGAAGACCTCAGTGGCCTACCACCTGCCGCGGTAGACATCACTCAGGCTAGGGCCCCCTTGTCGAGGCCCCTGTATGCCTTGAAGTGGCATCTGTTCGCTAAGAGGTGTTCATCCCAACACGAAGACACCCAGAGCTGTGCAGTCAGCTCAGTGCTTTCCTTTCTACAGGAGAGGTTGGAGGGACAGCTGTCCCCCTCCACCTTGAAGGTGTAAGTAGCTGCCATTGCTGCGCACCACGACACAGTGGACGGCAAGTCTTTAGGAAAGCCCAACCTGATTAACAGGTTGCTGAGAGGTGCTAGGAGGTTGAATCCCTCCAGACCTCACCTCGTTCCCTAATGGTACAGATGAGCAAAAAATTCTCTTGATTCCAAAATTACCTTGGAGAAGCTTGGCGAGGTAATTAAGGCCTTGTCTAAAGGCAAGGCTCAGGGGCCAGATGGCTTTGCTGCTGAGTTTTTTAGATCTTATGCTACAGAATTGGCTCCACTTTTGCTAGAAGTTTAAACGGAATCAATAAAGAATGCAAAGCTTCCGTCAACCATGATGCAAGCTTGGACCAGTCTGATTCTTAAGTTCGTAAGAGTTTCAATTTCCCTGAACCAGCTAGACATTTAAATATTATTAAAAAAAAATTGCCAAACTGATTAAGTAAAGTTATGACATCTCTTATTCATATAGAGCAGGTGGGGTTTATTCTGGGCTGTAGCTCTTCTGATAACATTAGGTGTTTCATCAATATCATGTGGTCAGTGTCGAATGATCAGACTCCGGTCATTGCCATCTCACTTGACGGCGGAAAGGTGTTTGATATGGTAGAGTACCTTTTTAAGGTTTTGGATATGTATGGGTTTGGGAATACTTTTATTGGTTTGATTAAGTTACTTTATAGACACCAGGTAGCGGCAGTACGAAGGAATGGACTAATTTCAGATTATTTGACTTTAGATAGGGGCACCTGGCAGGGTTGGCCTCTTTCCACATTATTGTTCTGTCTTGCCCTGGAACCATTAGAAGATGAAATAAGAAAGGAAGATGATTTTCCAGGGGTGGTGGAATGAGGTGTGGTGCATAAGCTTTTGTTTTACGCAGATGATATTTTATTATTCGTTTCCAACCCTACTAGATCTATGCCTTGCCTAAACAGAATTATTCATTCCTTTCCTAAATTAAATAGGGATACTGAGTTATATGGTCTAAATCTGAAGCTTTGGCTATGACAGCGTAATGCCCGGTAATGGCTTTTCAGCCGGGTACCTTCAAGTCCACAAGTATTTGTGTATTTTATTCCCAGCAAATATGTGTGATTTATTTAGAGTTAATTTTGACCCTTTAATAAAAAGGTTTTCGAGTGATGTGGGCAGGTGGGCTTCATTACATTTATTTATTATTGGCAAGCTTAATGTTATTAAAATGAATTGTATTCCAAAACTCAACTACCTGCTACAGTCTCTCCCTATAGATGTCCCCCTCTCTTGTTTCAAGCAATTTGATAGCATTGCAAAGTCCTTCATTTGGAAATGTCCCAAAGTACATTTCGGTAAGTTGCATTGGCCTATTGACAAAGGTGGGCTAGGCCTACCCAAGATTTTGTTTTATTATTATGCATTTGGTCTCAGACTTTTTGCTCATTGGTCGCTTCCACCTGAGAGAGCCCCTCGTTGGTTTTGTATTGAACAGGAAGTTCTTGCCCCTATTTCACTGTTGCAAAGTCTTTCTATCAAACTAACTACGGGCAGCGGTTAACTACAGGCTCTGGGTTACTGACTAGAAGGTCGGGGGTTCAAGCCCCAACACTGCCAAGACACCACTGTTGGGCCCTTGAGCAAGGCCCTTGACCCTATCTGCTCCAGGGGTGCCGTATCATGGCTGACCCTGCACTCTGACCCCAGCTTAGCTGGGATATGTGAAAAATAAATAATTTCACTGTATATATGCAGAAATGTATGTATAATGTGTGACAATTGATCAATTTATTATTATTTATTTCTAATCGGAGAAGATAAGTTACACCCCGTTATCTCGCATTTGCACTCGGTATGGACAAAAGCGTCCAGAGTGTTTAATTCGGACATTTGTTTAAATGTTGCCTCAAGCATATGGCTGAACCCAAAATGATGTATTAGTAAGTCCCCTTTCTGCTGGTCAGAGTGGATTGTGATGGAGATTAATACACTCAGTGACCTATATCCCATTGCATTGCACCCATTGCAGTTTGCCTACCACAACAACCGCTCCACTGATCATGCCATCAAATCTACAATATACACTGCTCTCTCCCACCTGGAAAAAAGGAACACATATGTGAGAATGCTGTTTGTAGACTGCAGCTCAGCATTTAACACCATAGTGCCCTCCAAGCTTGATGAGAAACTCTGGGCTCTGGGCTTAAACAGCTTGCTGTGCAGCTGGATCCTGGATTTCCTGTCAGACAGACGTCAGGTGGTTAGAATGGGCAGCAACATCTCCTCATCACTGACCCTCAACACTGGAGCCCCGCAGGGCTGTGTTCTCAGCCCTCTCCTGTATTCCCTGTACACACATGACTGTGTGGCAACACATAGCTCCAATACCATCATTTATTTTGCTGACGATACGACGGTGGTAGGTCTGATCACTGACAATGATGAAACAGCCTACAGAGAGGAGGTGCACACTCTGACACGCTGGTGTCAGGAGCACAACCTCTCCCTCAATGTCAGTAAGAACAAGGATCTTGTAGTGGACTTCAGGAGGAAAGACAGAGAACACAGCCCCATCACCATTAATGGAGCACCAGTGGAGAGAGTCAGTAGTTTCAAGTTCCTCGGTGTCCACATCACTGAGGAACTCACATGGTCCTTCCACACTGAGGCTGTTGTGAAGAAGGCTCACCAGCGCCTCTTCTTCCTGAGACGGCTGAGGAAGTTTGGAATGAACCACCACATCCTCACACGGTTCTACACCAGCACTGTAGAGAGCATCCTGACTGGCTGCATCACTGCCTGGTAGGGAAATAGCACCGCCCACAACCGTAAAGACCTGCAAAGGGTGGTGCGAACTGCCAGAAACATAATCGGAGGTGAGCTTCCCTCCCTCCAGGACATATATATCAGGCGGTGTGTGAAAAAAGCTCAGAGGATCATCAGAGACTCCAGTCACCCGAGTCATGGACTGCTCTCACTGCATCCATCAGGCAGGCGGTATTGCAGCATCAGGACCCGCACCAGCCGACTACATGACAGCTTCTTCCCCCAAGCAATAAGACTTTTGAACACTTGATCTCTAACTATCAACAATCGGCACAGCACTTTATTAATCTTATTATCTCACACTGGACTGTCAATATATTAATTGAATTTTGGTTGAAGGTTCAGAATTTTATGTGTACATATTGGGCACTCAAATTTCATTTTGCCCTTAGACTCAGGTGATGGGGCGGTCATCGATATTCTAACCAGTGTTATGATCACCAGACAAGTCGTTTTAAGGTGATGGAAGTTGGCTGGAGCACCCCCATTTCAGGAGTGGTACACAGAGATGAGGAGGGTGGCAGCTTTTGAGGAAGCATCATCTAGAAGACTGGGGAACTTGGATGTGTTTGTTGGGAAATGGGACAAATATTTAGCATTCTTGGAGGGCTCTCGGGGAGGGGCAGTGGAGAGAGAGGTATAGCTATGAATGTGTGTGATTTTATATATATATATATATATATATATATATATATATATATATAGTGTATATACTTATGTGTGACCACAGGAATGTTTGTCGTGGGGTCAGGGTGGGGTCGGGGATTTGCAGGTTAAATGTGGGTATATATTAGGGATGGTAAGATTCAATATATTATGGATGGTAAGATCGGTGCATCGGCATAAAAGTTAACGGTGCGATGCATTGATTCCTAAAAGTATGCATCGGATACAAGTTGGCATTTGTATCGCGATGCATCATTTCTAACATATTTGCATCAGTAAAAACCGATGTATTTATATATAATTCTTAGTAGATGCGCTATACTTTTATTATTTAGAAAGTGGCCCAATAATTTGTGACCAATATTATATATATAGATTGATTTCTCCTCTCTAAACTATTTCTCCAGCTCATTCTCTCATCACCACTGCTGCTACGTGAATGACATATCACAACAATACAAATAAAATCAATCAAATAAAATCAAATCAAATCACTTTATTGTCACACTACTGTGTACACGAGTGCAACAGTAGGTGAAAGTCTTGTGTGCAGTTCCGAGCAACATTGCAGTCATGACAGTGACGAGACATATACCAATTTGCAATAAACAGCATATTTACACAACACAATTTACATAACAAATGTACAAATATTACACAACATAGTACTAGTATACAATGTACAGTAAATGATGCACAACATGCACAACAATACAGAGGCTGAGGCATGTCCTGAAAGTCACATAGAACAGGAGTGCCCAATACGTCAATCGTGATCTATCAGATCGCAAAGGCAATGCTGGTAGATTGCACAAAATTTGCAAGTCTGTCTGACTTGCACTTGAAGAGTAAGTTTTTACCAGACAATATTTTTGTTTATTCAGTTGCCATGACAACTATGTTCCCGCCTTCCAAGGGCAGTGTTTGAAACTAGCTACCAGCAGCTACTGCCCGGATTATGCAAAACTGTCTGATTCCAATCAGTGCAAATCAGAAGAAGGTAAACGCCCTGGCTATTGTAATCTAATGTGCTGTAGGTGTTTTGGGTTTAGTGTTAAAACTGAATGATATCAACATTGAACATTATTAAATGTTTTTTATTCATTATTCATTTTTATTCAGGTACATGAAAAGTTGTGACCTTTTTAAAGCTATTTATCCCTATACACACTTCTGTTCGATGTATTATGAGACAGATGCAGATTATCCTTCTGGAACAGGTGCAGGACTCCATACTGGTGTTTCCACAGCAACACAAATTATGTATTAGGTACTCCCTGTGGATGGAGATAGAGAACAAAATACAGAAGTATACTGTATAATGTTTCTGTATCTGGATATTAGTGTTCAACAGAAAAGCTTCATGTTGATGATCAGTTAAGAATGTCACAATCCATATATTTTCATCTCATATACTATATTTTGTCCCTCTTTATGTGTGTCTTTTCTCACATAGGTGTGATTCTCTCTCTTTCTTTGTCTTCCTGTTTCTCTTTAAGCTGTTCAGAGAGGTGAGGATCATGAAGACCCTCCATCACCCCAACATTGGTAAGATGCACTGAAATGCAACAAAGGATGGATGGATGGATGGATGGATAGATAAATAGATAATACGTTTTAAACACTAATGTGTTATATGTTACAGTGAAACTCTTCGAGGTTATTGAAACAGAGAAGACGCTTTATCTTGTGATGGAATATGCCAGTGGAGGTGAGCTGTGATGTCCATACTGGAGTTTGTTCTTTTACTACATTGTGTCAACTCTATATTTCTGACCATGAAAGTAACTTGAGTGTCCATCATAATTTGTGTAAGGTGCTATCTCTCCATGTTTGATGAATACAGTATATAATGTGCAGTTGAAGTCAGAGGTTTATATACACCTTAGCCAAATACATTTAAACTCAGTTTTTCACAATTCCTGACATTTAATCTTAGAAAACATTCCCTGTCTTTGGTCTGTTAGGATCACTACTTTATTTTAAGAATATGAAATGTCAGAATAATAGTAGAGCTAATTATATATTTCAGCTTTTATTTCTTTCATCACATTTCCAGTGGGTCAGAAGTTTACATACACTTTGTTAGTATTTGGTAGCATTGCCTTTAAATTGTTTAACTTGGGTCAGATGTTTGGGTAGCCTTCCACAAACTTCTCACAATAAGTTGCTGGAATTTTGGTTCATTCCTCCAGACAGAACTGGTGTAACTGAGTCAGATTTGTAGGCCTCCTTGCTCGCACATGCTTTTCCAGTTCTTCCCACAAATTTTCTATCAGGGCTATTTTTTTAGGTCAGGGCTTTGTGATGGCCACTCCAATACCTTGACTGTGTTGTCCTTAAGCCATTTTGCCACAAATTTGGAGGTATGCTTGGGGTCATTGTCCATTTGGAAGACCCGTTTGCGACTAAGCTTTTACTTCATGGCTGATGTCTTGAGATGTTGCTTCAATATATCCATATAATTTTCCTTCCTCATGATGCCATCAATTATGTGAAGTGCACCAGTCCCTCCTGCAGCAGAGCACCCCACAACATGATGCTGCCACCCCCATACTTCATGGTTGGGATGGTATTCTTTGGTATCCAAGCCTCACCCTTTTTCCTCCAAACATAAAGATGGTCATTGTGGCCAAAAAGTAAAATTTTTGTTTATCAGACCATAGGACATTTCTCCAAAAAGTAAGTTCTTTGTCCTCATGTGGACTTGCAAACTGTAGTCTGGATTTTTTATGGCAGTTTTACAGCCGTGGCTTCTTCCTTCCTGAGCAGCGTTTCAGGTTATGTCGATATAGGATTCGTTTTACTGAGGAAAAAGATACTTGTCTACCGGTTTCCTCCAGCATCTTCATAAGGTCCTTTGCTGTTGTTCTGGGATTGACTTGCACTTTTTGCACCAAACTACATTCATCTCTTGGAGACAGAATATGTCTCCTTCCTGAGGAGTATGATGGCTGCACGGTCCCATGGTGTTTATACTTGCATACTATTATTTGTACAAATGAAAGTGGTACCTCCAGGATATTGGAAATTGCTCTCAAGGATGAACCAGACTTGTGGAGGTCCAAAAAAATTATTTGCTGATTTCTTTTGATTTTCACATGATGTCAAGCAAAGAGGTACTGAGTTTGAAGATAGGCCTTAAAATACATCCATAGGTACATCCATAGGTACACCTCCAATCAGAAGCTAATTGTCTAAAGGCTTGACATAATTATCTGGAATTTTCCAAACTACTTAACGGCACAGTTAACTTAGTGTATGTAAACTTCTGACCCACTGGAATTGTGATATAGTCAATTAAAAGTGAAACAATCTGTCTGTAAACAATTATTGGAAAATTACTTATGTCATGCACACATTAGATATCCTAAACGACTTCTCAAAACTATAATTTGCTAATATTAAATCTGTGGAGTGGTTAACATTTTTTTAAATTACTTTCAACTGTAGAAACTACACCAATATTTTGAGAATTTCTGCAAGATAATGCATGATTCTTAACATAATATTGTGATCTTTAAGATATATTTTCATTTGCTGATTTCCAGGTGAGGTGTTTGATTACCTGGTGTCTCATGGGAGAATGATAGAGATTGAGGCTAGAGCCAAATTTAGACAGGTGAGATGTTTACCTCAACGCTATACTGCATACAGTATGTGTACTTTCTGCTTTGTATTATTTTTTATTTTGTTTCAGATTGTGTCAGCTGTTCATTACTGTCATCAGAAGAATATTGTTCACAGAGATCTGAAGGTACAAGCTGGAATCTTTACACTGAGGAGAATATGTAGTAATGTGTAAAGTATTATGTATTAAGAATTGTTTATGTTTTATATCACTTTTTTTCCTGTTTTTTTCCCCCTCTCACACAGTTCAGATCTATACAACTTAAATCTCTGTCTCTCTCCTTCACTCTTTGCCTCTATAGGCAGAGAATTTGCTGTTGGATGCAGATGCTAATATAAAGATAGCAGACTTTGGCTTTAGTAATGAGTTTACGTTGGGGAATAAATTGGACACATTCTGTGGTTCCCCGCCTTATGCAGCCCCAGAGCTCTTTCAAGGCAAAAAGTATGATGGGCCAGAGGTGGACATCTGGAGTCTGGGGGTCATCCTCTACACGCTGGTCAGCGGGTCTCTTCCTTTTGATGGACAGAACCTTAAGGTACAGTTACTTAATTCTTAAACCCACCACTATCTTTTCAAAACACATTAAAGTAATAGTTCACCCAAAAATGAAAATTCCCTCATCATTTACTCACCCTCGTGCCATTACAGATATGTATGACTTTCTTTTTTCTGCTGAACACAAACAAAGATTTTTGAAGAATATTTAAGCACAGTTGGTCCATATAGTGTAAATGAATGGGTACCAGCATTTTGAAGAAAATGTAATCCATATTACATTCTTTTTTTATTTTGGCAATTCTTCATGCGTATTGCCAGCTACTGGGCAGGGAGGAGAATTTATAGTAAAAAGGACTTAAATATTGCTCTGTGTCTCACCCACATCTATCATATTGGTTCTGAAAACATGGATTTAATCACTGGAGTTGTATGGATTACTTTTTTGCTGCCTTTATGTGCATTTTGGAGCTTCAAAATGTTTGTACACATTCACTTGAGTTGTGAGGACCTACAGAGCTGAAATATTCTTCTAAGAATCTTTGTTTTTGTTAAGCAGAAAAAAGAAGGTCATACACATCTGGGATTGCATGAGGGTGAGTAAATGATGAGGGAAATTTCATTTTTGGGTGGACTATCCATTTAAAGCTAGGGTGTGTAATCCAGGGAGGCTAGCAGTAAGCAAACTAGCTTTGAAAGCATAGAGCCCGCCCTCGCTTCAGAGGTGTCTCCAAGCCCACGCCTCCTCTGTCACACATGTACACACACACACACACACACACACACACACACAGAGCAGAGTCTAAGCACCAGGAGGAGAGACGTGTTGGTGGAATCGATCGCAACGGCTTCAGATTACCTCATGTCTCATTCACATGTTAGACAATACAATAATAACGAATGTAATGCTCGCTCTGCACAGCATCAAGGAACCCGCACTGATGACATGTGATTGCGCGGCGGTATGCAAATATAGATTGACAGACAGGAAGTACATCCTATCATTACATTCAGACTGAATGCAATGATTGGTCGATAATTTTTTTTTCTCCTGTGCCTTCCACAGAAGAAATATATATATCTTTAACACCCTGTCTCCTGGAGTTGGGGGAAGAATCAATACAGTATTATATTGCAGTTCTTGTTGTGATATTGATTGAATAAATTGACATCAACCATTCTTTGATGCTTTTCATGGACATTAACATTGTTTGGTACTTAATAATTCATGTTAATTATAATAATTACAATTCCTTACATTGATGTACAGTGATGTAGCTAATTCATACAGTTGAAGCCAGAGTTCCCCTTCTGTCACTCACTCGACATTGTGTCGGTGAAGTGACACTAGCGGTCGATCTTGAGAGACTGAAACACCTTCAGATCTTTGAGAAAAGGCCAATGAGAATTGGCGAGTTGAATTAGCATGATTCCCCCCCCCCGACATATGGGTATAAAAGGGAGGCCAGCTGGCAAGTTCATTCAGATTTTTTCTTCGGAGCCAAGCTGTCGCACTACAGCTAGCTGAAGTGGTCTGCTCATCGTCACCTTCTCTCTCTCAGAGCGATTGCTGATGGATTTATTGCATTTCCTGCTGTCTCTTTCCTTCTGCACACCACTGCAGACTACACCACTGCAGACTACACCCCTGGGCGCTTTGCGCTTTGAAAAGAGTATATATTTCTCTAAAAGAATGTGCACAGTGATGTTGAATATCTTTTTAAAGATGCCATTCCATCTCTGTGCAGTTCCTGGATGTGGTTATTACCTCTCTGCCTCTGATGGTCACGAACACTGCCTTGCGCGTCTGGGCCAATGCCACATTGAGGAAGCGTTCGTGGATGGTTCATGTTCTCACTGCGAGAACATGACCATGGCCACTCTACGAGCGCGGCTCTCCTTCTTCTGAGGGAGCGCCTCTTCAGCGTCCCTCTTCCCGGCCCTCCTATGTACAGGTACAGCGCTGATGTGGCTGACACTGGAGACGTTTCACGGGCTTCCCCACGGGAATTCCCCATCTCCATGTCTGGTCCCTGGATGGGACACGGCAGACCTAACTGGTCTACCGCCTGCTGTGGTTAACACGATCACTCAGGCCAGAGATGTTGCAATATTCGGGTTGAGCCGGTCTCGTCTCGTGTTCTTTAAGGTGCGAGCAGGTAAGTAAGTTTCATTACACGGACAGCTGCCCAGGTGTACTGCTTGTGCATAGTGCTTTTCCCCTCCAAGAAGGTGAAGCCACACGCTCTTCTCTCCCATGCATTTTCATGACTTGTTAACCCTGGATGTTCTTCCTCCTAGCCCTTTGACTAACGAATTCTGTGGAGATATGTAACCCCCACTGTGACTTCAACATCAACATTGACACAATGTCAAGTGAGTGACAGAAGGGTAACATCTCGGTTACTGTCGTAACCTCCGTTCCCTGATGGAGGGAACGAGACATTTTGTCCCTCTTGCCACACTCCTTTAATAATGTGAAATGTCAGAATAATAATAGAGAATTAATTATTTCATCACATTTCCAGTGGGTCTGAAGTTTACATACACTTTGTTAGTATTTGGTAGCATTGCCTTTAAATTGTTTAACTTGGGTGACACATTTTGGGTCGCCTTCCACAAATTTCTCACAAAAAGTCGCTGGAATTTTGGCTCATTCCTCCAGACAGAACTGGTGTAACTGAGTCAGATTTGTAGGCCTCCTTGCTCGCACACGCTTTTTCAGTTCTTCCCACAAATTTTCTATCAGATTGAGGTCAGGACTTTGTGATGGTCACTCTAATACCTTTACTTTGTTGTCCTTAAGCCATTTTGCCACAACTTTGGAGGTATATTTGGGGTCATTGTCATTTTGGAAGACCCATTTGCGACTGAGCTTTAACTTCCTTGCTGATGTCTTGAGATGTTGCTTCAATATATCCACATAATTTTCCTTCCTCATGATGGTACCTCCTGCAGCAAAGCAGTCCCACAACATGATGCTTCTACCCCCATGCTTCATTGTTGGGATGGTGTTATTCGGCTTGCAAGCCTCACCCTTTTTCCTCCAAGCACAAGTTTTTTCATTAGACCTGAGGACATTTCTCCAAAAAGATCATTCCAAAAGATATTTGTGGAGATAATATACAAAACAATGCATATATCCAGTATTTCATATAAACACCAAACTTTGAAGCTTCCAGAGAGAAAATAACATTTGTAATATGGATGAATTTCACATTAAAACTTATACAGACGCAGATGTCTACCTGCAGTAGTTAAACTACTAAATTAATTAGCAACTATGCTAATATAACCTGTCAAACAAAATTGCGTATAGGCTATATGCCACACTGAAATCACTAGATTTTCTTTACAATATTATATTATTTAATGTAATATGTAGCTGTACATTGAAGTCGACTTATCCACTACATCATTGTGCTACAGTCCGCAGTGAGGACAGTCTCCTATATTCGGCGGTTACCTCCCTCAAATTCATGATAGGCTTAGGCACTCAATGTTATTGAAATAATCTTAAGGAAGGCTTGAGGAGTGCTGTCTCCCACAGAAACTTTATCCACTGGGTGTCGCTGTTTGACAGAGTGACTTTAGAAATATGACCGCTACACATGTTGTCTGAGCTCACATTTCACAATATTTTATTTGTTTTATTTATATATAGTCATTTATTTTTCACACCCAAATTTTTTAGGAGACACTACCTCCCTTTCCTACTCCCAGGAATCGCTAGTGGTGTACAGAGAGATGAAGACTGACTAAGCAGACACCCGCTGTTACTTGACAGTTGCTTTATACTATTATACTGTTACTTGACTCTATAAGTTTAAGATGCTGTATTTACATTTACATAAAGTAAAATGTGTGTTAACTTTTAATACTTTTTCTAAATTCTACTTTCTAAATTCTTACTGCCTTAATGATTTAACATTTTGTCACACTGATGGTGCGTGTTTTTTCCAGGAGCTACGTGAGCGAGTGTTGAGGGGGAAGTATCGTGTGCCCTTCTATATGTCCACAGACTGTGAGGGGATTCTGCGCAGGTTCCTTGTGCTCAATCCCAGCAAACGTTGCACTCTAGAGGTGCCCACTTACACATACACAGACACACTCTTAACACTCACACTTTCCAAAACTTGGACATGGAAGCAGATTACAATATATGAAGCATCAGTTTTATATTAGAACTCTGTAAAGTGTTTGTGATTAAAAAAAAACTGGTTCTCAACTGGTTTTGCTTCAGGACTCAGGACCTAACACCCTGTCTACACCAGACTCGAGTGGTGCATCACGTTAAAGCAGATAACTCCCATTATAGCCAATGACTATTGGAGTAACGGAGTAACTATTGGACTAACAGAGCGTCCGTTCACATCGTGTAGCGCCGACAGTAAACAAATGCCCCATGTTTTTGCTGAAGTACTGCTGAGCTGCACCAGACACTCATCATCCTATCTGCCTGAAATCAAATTATTTTACGTACCAGATTTCCTATGTGTGAATCTTTCTGCGAGGCATTTTATTTGTTACATATTATAAAAAATAACAATAGTTGCATTTAAGCCAGCTCGTGATGTTTCTTGTCTCTGGTCTACTAAATGAAAAACTCTTTTGTTTCGATGTATATGCAGTTTTAGCAACAATAACGTTACAAAAATATGTGTATATAGGTAAATGTTATACTAGTGGATTTCTGTTAAATAAAGTAGGACACAGGTTATTAACTAATTGGTCCACGCTTTCTGCGCATCATTTAGAATATTATCTTTGATGTTTGCAGTGTAGACCATAGACATACATTAGGGCTGAAACGATTAGTCGACGTTATCGACAATGACGACAATAAAAAATTGTCAACAAAAATGTTTGTTGTCGAATAGTCGTTTGATGTCATTTAACGTAACCTGAGATCATATGAAACTCTAATGATGACGAGAGAGAGGAGCACAGCGGCATGCGCCTGACTGAGGAGAGGAAGAAAACACATATTCATATAACAACAGATTCAGGTGATATAGATTGCTTCTGTATTTACATATTTTTATTTTTGCATTAAAATTGCCTCATACTTTGCTATGTCATCATGAAATAAAGCAGAGCTGGATATGGCATTCCACTTAAGCAAAACATGCATGTCAGAGCATCTAAAAAGCAAACAACCTGGCATTATATCTTTAATGCATTCTTTATTAAAGTTCAAATAATAAGGAAGTGCATCATAAACAAACTAAAAAAAATTCATTTCTCTGTGCGGTCAGTGCCACGTCTGTGAGTTGAGTGAAGGGGGAGAGATTGAAATGGCACCCGACTGAGGCACACTCTGGTGCGGGGACACCCGTCCCTCGTGCATGTTTACTGTTACTAGATTAATAACGTGGTGGATTGTGACATATTGAATCATGATATACTTTAGCCTATGTGTCACGTGTGTATCTAATTGTGAAGTAAATCGGTGATACGCAGCTCTATTAAGAAGATAGTTTGTTTTTGTAAGTTAAAGATGGATCGAAGTGAAAATGAAGGTGAGAGAGTCTTAGCCCATTATACACTGCAACAAAGTTTTTGATCAGTCTTTTATGGCTTGTTTTCCAAAAATAATATCTAAAACTCCTTTAAAACAACATATATTTACATTAGTAGCTATATTACAGAAGAAAAAATTGTTATTGGAGAATGTTGAATACAATATTTAATCTTTTATTATTTTAAAATATCTAAAAACAGCCTACTTAAAACAAGATTGTTGTCATTTCCATTAAAAATCAAAGATGGCGCTAGCTTGAATAAGGTCTATAAATGCCTCATTTGGCTGGTTCGGATACGTTGACTGCAGTGCCATCTTGGAGCAGTCAACAAGGAAAGCTGTTTAAATTCAAGTGAATGGAGAAGAAGTCTCAGACTGCTGCATAAACTGCTTTTGTGTGGAAACATTTCATCATGTAATAAAATGACAGACTGGGTGCTAATTTTCAGTATGTTTTCCATGATACATTCATATGAAGAGGACTTTATTTTCAGTTTGCTATGTAAAAAAAAAAACATTATTTTCGAAGTGAAGTCAGGAATTTTATATAATCTAAAATACTGCCCAATGTTTATGGAAAGTTGGCTTGAAAAGACTCCAGACTTTTACAGATACTATCTGTAACTGATACTATCAGAACAGACCTGCAAGCCAAGGGGCTTAAAAATGTATGCATTGAATAGCCTTAGCTTAGAAGTTGCTGCAAACTGTTATTGATGTACAATTTGAGCTATAAAATCTGTCCAGTTATATGACTGAGCTTTGTGAAGTTTCTGTGTAATCAGTATGCTGTATACCCTCCACAGCAAGTGATGAAGGACAAGTGGATGAATGCAGGGTTTGAGGGTGATGAGCTAAAGCCTCACATTGAGCCAACGGAGGACTACAGTGACCCCAAACGCATTGGTGAGGATGTAGACCAGCAGGAAACAGGCTAAAGTCCGAACTTTCATGCATCTGTTATGTATTTTACTACTGTTACAGTTCACTGTTCGGTTACATTTCTCCTTAGAAAAAGGAAACATATTTCATTCTAACTCACTGATTTCTCTCTATATTTCTACAGAGATTATGGTCGGGATGGGTTTTACCACAGAAGAGATAAAAGACTCTTTACTAAATCAGAAATATAATGAAGTCACAGCTACATATCTACTGTTGGGCCTGAAGACTGAGGTTAGTGTATTTTTCATTGATTTTCTCCATTGGCTGGTAGTGTAGTTCTCACTGAGAAATCAGCAATTTAACATGATTTAAATGCAGTGGCCATGTGACATTGTTATTATGGTTATAGGATGGTGCTGAGTCTCGAGTTAGTGGCAGTATGACGTTGCCACGAGTGCGTCCAAGCCCAATTACCAACGGAACCAACAAACAATCCACCTCTTCGTCTTCTTCCTCATCATCACATAGCAAGACTCAACGCAGCACCTCTACCTACCATCGCCAGCGACGGCACAGTGACTTCTGTATGAAAAACCTCATTAGGCATGAATTCACAAAATAAACATAATACTTAAAGATGTTAATTATAAAAGGTATGCATGAATGTTGTGCAGGTGGTCCCAGCATGCCTGTGATGCACCCTAAGCGTAGCCCGACCAGTGGCGGAGATCGTGAGCTGCGTGAGAGCCGTATGCCGCCTAGGAAGGCCAGCTGCAGTGTAATGGGCAGCCGGACCCTCCCCCCATCTAGTCCAATGGTCAGCACCGCCAACAACCCCAACAAGGCGGAGATACCTGACCGACGCAAGGAGATGACCGCCACCACTGTGAGAGAGAAAAAGGAGGGTGGGGTTACAGTGGGTGAAGAGTTTCAGAAAGGGAAAATGTAAAATCATATGATTTCTGTAAAAGTTTTTTACTGATGGATGATTTCAGCTTCTGAGTTTGAGATAAGAGCAAAAATGTCACATATTTTGAGGAAGATCCCAATATGCAGGATGGCAATGAATGGAGTTTTATTGAAAAAAAAAAACACGATACAAACCAAAACTCTCACAAGTGAGAAAACAAGTATTACAAGACAACAACAAAACTGAAAACAAACCAACTGGAAATGAAAGGAACAACTTTACTGGAAAAGAAACAAAACACAATGATATGGCAAAAAAAGACGAGACAAAGGAGACAATATATATATATATATATATATATATATATATATAGAGGAAAGGTAGATAGGATACAGGTGCTGTCAATAATCACAAGCAGCACGAATCAGCTCTGCCATGGCTGCGCTGATTGCATTGCTGAGCAGCACCTCTGAGAAACATGAGGGAGAGAGGGAAACAACAGCACATGGGACAGCCTGAGAGATAATCCTGCCAAAACAAGAATAAATCAAGACCAAAGAGGCAGTTGACTTTTTTCAGAAACATCAGGGAATTCTAAAGTTTTCCATGCCTGAATTGGTCAATAACATTTCTATAAAGTGAATATTAATTTTTCTAGTTACGCTCTGCTGTAAAATATTTAATCGACTAGATATTACTCACGTGTGGAGTAAAACATGCTTTCAAGGCACAGTGATTACTTTTGAGTTATATCTTTTTTAATGAGTAGATTGGACCACTTCAAAAATTGGTCTGAATAAATCAAATTTTTCTAAACTTAAAATTATTTTTAAAAACACTTATCCTATAACAAATGACAGAATAGGTCATGGAAAAGTAAAGGAAAAAACTTGATCAACAAGAGAGAGAACCCTGTTATGTGCAAGTGTGTGTTTTGTGTCCATACTGTATGCATGTTAGTGAGATATTTTGTGGGGGGTAATGAAATATCATGTACCATGTTTGTTGCAGAATAATATCCCAGGAAGTACTATGACCCGTAGGAACACGTACGTATGTACAGATCGTTCTAGCACTGACCGACACTTGCTGCTGCAGAATGGCAAAGACAACAGGTGACACGCATTTACACACACAAACACAGATGCAAACTGTGTTATATATCCCAGGTCACTGTCTACCTCTCATTTACTTTGTGTTTCTGACTCTCCCCAGCTCTCTGTCTCACCGTCTCCCCCCCACCTCTCCGTCCACGCTCAGTATTGTGGGAGCAGGAGCCTCCTCGTCCTCTTCCTCAGGTGAGCGCTGTCGGCTGACACGTGGTTCCACCATCCGGAGCACCTTCCATGGGGGACAACTCCGTGACCGTGTACCGCCCACCTATGGACCTCCACCCACATCGCCCACCCTCAGCCATGACGCTGGAGCCCTGCCGCCCAACGCCCGCAGCCGGGCCACCTCTAACCTGTTCAGCAAACTCACCTCCAAACTCACACGCAGGTAAGAGGAAACAAAAACACACACTCATCATCAAATCAAGTGGTGGCTCAGTGGTTGAGGCTCAGGGTTACTGACCAGAAGGTCGGGGGTTCAAGTCCCGATGCCACTGTTGGGCCCTTGAGCAAGGCCCTTAAGTCTATCTGCTCTAGGGGCGCCGTATCATGGCTGACCCTGCACTCTGACCCCAGCTTAGCTGGGATATGTGAAAACTAATAAATTTCACTGTATATATGCAAAAAAACTCTGTGAATAATGTGTGACCAAAATAAAGGATATGATTATATTCTATTCAAATGGGAAAGCTGTGTCTGATCCAACTAGAAATTATCCCCCAATTCTTTATCAGATATGTGACAACAATTCAAATGATACTGCATATCAAATGCTATCTCACATCATATTTCCAAACTCTCTCTAAAAAAAATGGGATTCCTGCTCTCTTTTTTAGACATGCACTCAAACGAACAGGATACAGGCACGTGAACAATTGAAAAATACAGAGGAAATCTTTTAAAATCATTCTTGATCTTCTGGTCTTGAACAAGAATTCAGTCAAAACAAAACACATTACACTAAATTAGAATCCCTCAAAACCATTTTGCTCACATAATAATAAATGAAACTGTCAACTGGAAACACCTGAAGAAGCGATGCGTCATGCGTTCAGTCGATGGACATCACATTTCCATGTACGTTGCGTTGCCACTTTATTTTTATTGTCCAATTAAAATAAAAATGTTTATTTACAAATATCATCTATGTGAATTGATTACTAAGAATTGATTTAATTTTAAACTAAATAACTTCTGACTGTTTGATTTGCTTGTGATGGCAAAAAACACTGAATAAAATGATTTATACTGCATCACAAGTTCAAATTATTACAGGAAAATAAATATGTAAAAAAAACTCATAAGACTTGTGCCATAATTTGGAAACCACTGACTTGAAGATTTGAGTTTGTATTTACGATGTCAGGCATCACTGCATCATAAAGTCTGAATCTTTTCTGGAATACATCCAGATTGGATGTCTTTAGAAAAATATTTTATCTGACAGAGCTTACTTTTACTGTTGGAGTGCTGTCTGTCCAAAAATAAAATGAACCCCAGAGAAAATCTTTCAGAATAAAAGTTTGTTTTACACCCATCACTGCTTCAAAACTGGTCCACGCTTCCTCTCGTTCCTAATCTTTCCTTTTTTTTGTTCTTATTTCTGTGTTTCTCTTCTTTCTGCCATTTGCTCTTGCATTTGCTCTCACTGTCACTCAATCCACTCTCCCTCTGTCTTTGACTTACTTCATCACTTCTCTCTCTCTCTCTCTCTTCAATGTGTGTTTCACTCTCCTAGGGTCAATCTTGACCCCTCTAAACGCCAAGGCTCTAATAAATCAGTGTCGGGTTGTACTCTTCCACAGGGATCCAAAACAGTTAGTAAGTTACCTTATCTGTCTCTGTTTGCCTGTCTGTTGCCCTGTCTTGCTGCATGCTTGTCTGTCTCTGCACATGGCATGCCCATTTGCATGCACTCTCTTTTGCAGAACTGTTTGAGTCTTTGAGCTGCTAGTAAGCAGGATGTAAGGGTGAGGAACGTCTTGATGATGGTGCATGGAGTCTCTTGTTGGTTTGCACGGATTCTTCACTGCATCCAAGAACATACAGTTTACGCAGACAAAATGTATTTACTTATAGTACTATATAGTATAGTTCATTACACAAAGCTCAAGACAACATCAGGCCAGCTAGTGACATGCTAGCAGATTAGAATTGTTGGGTCATCTTCAGACAGGACTGAGAGATCCAGATATGTTTGTACGTCTGTTTTGTTTGTTATGGTGAAGTTAGTTTTTGTTGCATGGAGCTGCCTCTGTTGGAGTAAAACAGAAATCTCAAAAAGAGTGTTTCTTTGCAGGGTCACAAATGAATCTGAGGGAGTCAGCAGATCTTCGGTCACAGGGTGAGTGCTCATATCATACTGAACATTATGATCAGGGATTGTCCGCTTAGTTACTTCTAAAGGGATAATTTCCCTAAAAATGAAAATCGTGTTGTTCCGAACCTGTATGACTTTCTTTCTTCTGTGGATCTCAAAAGGAGAATGCAGACATTTAGGGACTTACAGCCTAAGCCACCATTCATGTTCATTGTATGAATAAAAGAGCAACATCTTCAAAATAATTTTCCACAGAAGAAAGAAAGTCCTACTCCTATGAAACTATATGAGTATGAGTAAATTACAAAAATGTTTTGGGTGAGCTAACGCTTTATGAGTGGACTTTGTTGACAGTTGCTATGGATAAAAGAATGTCCTTCCCTCTAATGTAACACTAGCATTTGATCTTTTTCTGAAAATCATCTCTCATTATTTCTGTAATACTCTTTCTCTCTCCACCAGTGGCTATGTATCTGGGGATCAGAAAGCGTCCGAGCCCTGGGGCGGGGGAGGGGGGTGGTATGTAAGGGGTCATCTCTCCCGTCCCCAACGGGTCCCTGCAGAAGTGGTACTGGCCTTGCATGAGGCAGCAAGGGGGTGTGGCTGCCAGGTCCGGCACGCTGGCCCATTTCTGCTGTGTTGCAGTCATGGGGCGGCTGGGTCAAAGGTTGGATTCCAAGCTGAGGTGTGCCAACTGAGTGCGGGTCCTGCAGAGGCAAATGGAGTACGCTACACACGCCTGTGGGGGGCCCCACTCGCCTTCAGGCACATTGCATCGCAGATCTCTAAAGAGGTGGAGCTCTGAGGGGACGGGGGTGGAGAATTGACTTGAATTTGCCCCCTCACTATATCTATTATAATAGCGAACTGACTTTGACCCACCCACCGATGTGTAATAGACTTAAAGCAACATCTGCTCCCTCCTCCAGTCACCACTCAACAAACACCAAAACTTTAAACACACATATACACAAACACAGTCACATTAAAGGCATGGAACACTCATCTCCCTGACATGGGGAAATCTACAAAAAACAAGCACATCCCTTCATGCACAAAATAAACAAGAGTGCTTCTTAACATGGATACTCACACCCACAAATGCACACACACACTCTGAGCATCCTCATTCACTGGATCTGGATTGAATCCAGTTTAGTATTTTTATTCTCATTCAAGTCATGAAAATCTTTAATAATTGATGTCATTCTTTTTTTTTAACACTTTTGTATGTTTTCAATTTTTGACATTTTAAACGGGTCATACATTTTTTATGTTTTTGTGATTACTGTGTCTTACATTTGTTATTATGTAGTCATAAACTGTAGAACTGTAGCTGCCAATTAACTATATGCACAAACATGTAGTTGGCGAACGTATCCTAACATCATCATAGCTCACAGTGCCCACACAAATCTAAATCAGACTTGCTGGTGAACACAAACTTGATGAGGCTGTCAGCCAATCAATCACAGACTCATCACAGAATACTCTACAATTTGTTCTTGAGATTGTCGAAGCAGAAGTTATTTCCTTAGAAAATGTGTTTTTCTTATGTATAATGGCAGTTTACGTATTACCTACGGATTACTTTATTGTCCTGATATAGAAAAACATTTAATGCCAAATGACTTTTCTTGCCCCTTCTCAAGCAGGCTCTGTGATTGGTTGATATCCCTTTTTGTATGACTCCTCTTCCGTGATTCTTTGCAGTTGGAGTTACCTATCCCTTTATCCAATCAGAGTGGGGTTGAGGTTATAGAGCATGTGATTCAGATTTGGATCTAAGTGATCAGTGTTAAAAGCACACTTCCTGCATTGTAGATATGTGAAAAATTTTCACGTCACACATTTTCTATTGGATTTAATTCTATTGTCAAACCTATCGTAATATACATTTCTATATTTTAATTGTACCACTTAATAACAAGTAAGGGTCAATGTGTTAAATAGAGAATCATCATGGTCTGGATAACAAAATTTCCTATGCACCTCCAGAGTAGAAAGATAAATATTAAGCTAACTATTGCATCTTTATGTCAGCAGTTATAAATTCAAATTCAGTCAACTCAGTGTTCCATAAAATGTGTTAACAGTGTTAAATTATTAAATTTATTTATAAAAAAAAAAACTAAAACAATTTTGATTGCTTAACCAACAGTGAGATATTACATCAATGCACCATTTACTGTATCTAAAATGCAGGATGTTTTCATGCAGGACTGCAGGAAAAAGTTTAGTGCTCTTACTGCAGAAAAGATTTTTGGAGGCAAGTGCACCAACAGGGTTTAGAAAAGAATGTGTGTGTTGTGTGGCAGGTTTGCAATATTACATTGAATAATTTGGCTAATATTCCTTATAATTCTGTCACATAAACAGAACTGCAATTTAAAAATGGACAGTGGATGATCTGTATGGTATTCTGTCTGACCTGAAAATTATTCACAGACAGGTCATGTGTTCTCTGTGGCTAATTATGGCTTTTGTAGCTGTCTGCTACAAGCATGTTATTTTATATATATATATATATATATATATATATATATATATTATGTGCCGGTCTGGCACTTGAATAGAAGGTATAGGCTGCTTCTGAAAAAAATGTTATGGTCAGATTTTTATTTTTTTTAGTTTAAATTCTTTTGCCGGTTTAAATAATGCCTTTTGCTTGCTTTTTAAACTAGTTCTGGTCAATTGTTGTATAACAAGACCTAAAATGCATTAGATGTCAATTAGCAAAGCATAAAACTAATAATAAAATTCTCAATTTAGTGAAAATGTAATTATTAGTGCTGGTGATGGTGCAATAGCAATAGATGTTACTGTTATGTCTACAAGTTGTTTTCTATCATAGTTTTAAGCCATGTTTACGCCCTGTTGGTGCTGCCAGCCCATGAACAGAAAGCTAACGTGGAAGAACATGAAGAGTACAGCAATGCATTAAGGTGTACAGGATAGTTCTTGCTAGTTCCATGATTTACTATGTTGTTGTGTGAGGCCCTTTGATTGGCTGAGGTAGCCATTATGCTGTCATGTTTGAAGCATTTCATACATACTGAAGGCTTCCTTGCTGACTTTCTTCATGCTCATAATGGCATCTCTCTCTTTGTTCACGAGAGGGTTTTGGTTTGGCTTGAGATTCTAGTTTACAGTGCAGACAATAATGTTGGTTCTTAATTTGTATTGTTTCATCTACAGCAAGTATGTCAAAGGATGACCAAGAGTCACACTTAGATTAGTCTTTAAAGTTTCAGAGTTGAGTGACTCCACAGGATTCACAGTGGTGCTTCGCCTTTAACCTTTGACCTCAGCCACACTGTGAGCCCTCCCACCCAGCACCTTTGCCATCTCTTCATCCATCCTCACACTAATCCACTTTTTTTTTTTCCTTGCTCACTTTATTCTTTTTCTTTATGCTGCACATTCAGACACCCTGTTCCTTCTCGTCCAATTGCTGAATCACTAGAAATCCTTGTGTCATTGTTCTGTTAACTCCTGTTGTGGAGACACTTCCTGTTTCAAACTGAACAGAGTGCAGGTCCTGGACCAGTCTGGCTCTGTCTGGTTTGGACTTCTGAGATCTGTATCTGTTAGATGTCCATTACCACATACGTGCACTCATGTTAACTTGAAACAGCTGCATACTTCGGCTCTGTGGGTAGTGCCCATTTTTGGCCACCGGTGGGCGACAATGTCTTAAATGTGAACACTTCTATTTGTGTATATTTGCACAGGTACTTAATTTATTTTCTAGAATAATTATCTTGGGAGAAAAAAATACATGGTTTATTTCAGTCAGACATTGGCTTTATATAAAGATTATGATACTGAGGATAATATTGTGAGTATAGTATTTGCAGTATCTTAGAACTTCTGGTTAACTCATAGCTAGAGCAGAAACCCTCTGCTAGCTTACCAGATGTTTCTATGTGTGCTGAACTGAAACACCAACCTGCAATCCTGCATGATATGGTGAAAGAGAGAGAGAGAGAGAGAGAGAGAGAGAGAGAGGATAAACAGAGTGTGTGTTTGCTGGTATGTGAGTGTGCATGAATGTGTGAGTATTATAGCCCTACTCTACTTTCTGTTCTCTCTCTCTCTCTCTCTCTCTCTAGGTAAGAAATGTTTGTTTGAGATGACTAGGGCAGACCATTACTTTGGCAGCCATACTTGACCTGGAGTGAAAATGTGTTGGTATGAATGAGCTTTTTAATGTCCAAGGCGTTAAATGGGGGATTAAGGAGATAAGTGAGAATTTTGAGTGTGTGCTGCTGAGTGTGGATGGTAAACTCCCTCCAGTTCAGTGTTGTGCTCTCTGGGATGTAAACTGTCTGTCTATGACATTGGATTTCTCATGATGCATTTAGCTAATATGCAATATGTTAGAAAGAAGTCAGGTGGCCAAACTGTATACGAGAGAGAGAGAGCAAGAGAGAGACTGAGAGATTCCATTTTTGATGCTGTTTGCAGAAAGATTTTTTTTTTTTCTTCCAGAGGTCTTTGTATCTCTGGCCAAATATTAAATTGGAAACAAAAGATCTTGAGAGAAATAAACTTCACAGATGTTGGCATCTTTGCTTGTGTTCATTTATTGAATTTATGTGTATGCTGATTAAATGGTTTATTTAGCAGACTGATGTTGACCACTGGTTGTAATGACAATCTAATCTATAAATTAGTTACTACCGTGGTCTATTTGGTCAGAATATCCTGCAGTTAGTCAATTTTACAACGTTTGAACTTATCAGACTAGCAATTGTTTTGTCTAATGTTAACGAACATTGCCTAACTTTTGTAATGTCATTTCTTTCAAAACGTGAATGTTTCCAAAACAACAGCAACAGCATAAGATATGGCAGTTATCTGCTCAGATTACGTGTTTTCAGATATCCGTATTTTCCTTTCTTTCATTATTTATTTGTTCATTCGCTCTGATAAGATGTATACACCGGTGCCTAGAACCACATTCATCCACACAGAAGAGCAGAGCCGAAGCACAACTTGCGTCATTACCAAAACAATGCTCTTCCGCAAGACTCGCAAAGTTACAGAGTGTAGCTTTAATTTTCTCGAAACTGTTTTCTCGAAAACTCTTCTGTGGTATAAAAACACTTCTGTTTGTTTGAGTGTCCCATCCAGCCCGACACAACAACACTGACTCAATTATTGGTGTGAGTTTAGGTTGGGACTATCTTTTTATCTGCCCCAAGGAAGACAGGGGAAAAGATGATCATCCTGGAAAGATGATTAAAAAGAGACTTTATTTTTTAAAATTCTGTTTGCCACCACTAATGGTGCAGAAATTACACACTTCACTTTTAAATAAGGCATATTTTACATAAACATTTTGAAATTGTTATAAAGAAATAACTAAAGAAATAAATAATAATGGACTGTGCTCACACAAAAGTGATGAAATATTAGAAGTTGTATGTTTTTATGGAGTATTTTTTGTAAGTTATGGGGTAACTTGATTGACTTGATTCACTTTTTACAACCAAGGTTAAAATTGAGGAGTAGCCTCGATGACAGGTACTCCGCATTGCTGTCAGATTGCTCGATGGACTGTAAAAAATAATAAATAAAAAAGATGAGAAAATAATGGAAGGCTCCCGCTTTACTTCTGAGCTGGGATCATGCTGTCGAGGGCCTCGCCCTTCTCCAGTTTCTTCTCCAGCTCAACCATCAGTTTGACGCCATCAACTACGTACTGCACCTGTTCAACCTCAGATGAGCCAATACGGTCAGCATTGGAAATGTCAAACACGGCAAAAAAGGAAGCGGTGTCCACACCACCTGACGGAAATGAGCTGGTGAGTCTGGGAATGTTGAAGTGTCTGTCTATCTTCCAGGAAATAGGTAGAATGATAGCTGTGGTCACTATGCACTGTTATTGTGTATATAAAAAAATATCAAATGAAAGTGAAGTCTACTTAACATCTTTTGTGTTCGGAAGAAACAACATAAAGACGAGTTAATGACTTTTTTGGTGATTATCCCTTCAAGTCATGCTTTAGCTACAGTGCATAACAGTGCTCCATGGCTCCAGCTTTGTAATCATACCGTCATTATTATGTTTGATCTCACATGACATAAGTGTGCATATGTGTATGTTACATGTTTAGATACCTGTGCCACGCTTTTGCAGGCGCAGTCTGTTCAGGATCTCCTCAAACTTGGGGTGTGTGCTCAGCTTAGGCAGCTTGATGTGGACTACACCACGCAGGCCTGTGCCAAGGTTAGAAGGGTAGGTCAGAATGAAACCAAGATGCTCGTTACACATGAATCCATGATTGTGCTTCTTGAAAATGTCCTCAATCTGGTAATTCAGAACATATATAGTAAATACACATTCAGTGGTGGAGCATAGAGGTTTACATGTGCATGTTTATGTTTCATCTATCTGTCCCCACAATTTAAATGGCTTAATAAATATACTAAATAATAATTGATTTAAAATCTAAAGATGACAAAAGCAAAGTCAGAGTATAGAAAATATTGTTAGGTCCATCTAAAAACAATAGAAATACAAGTAAAGTCCACATAATGATAGGAATACCAATGTGCTTATATGTGTGCGTACATGTGTGTTCTCCATACCCTCTGAAGACCAACGCAGAAGCGCCTGAACACCTACTTCATGTTGTCACCCTTCTGCATGGAAATGACATGCAGGTGATCCTCCTCGTTCACCCACACCAAGAAGGTCTTATTCTCATTGTGCCTGAGGTAATTACTTGAACAGGCCCAAATTAGATGCATTCAACCACCATTCAACTAACGAGGTTACTAACTTTTGCCCTATGGCCCCCTATCCTAATCACCCAACATATATCAACGATCCTCTACCACTTATTCCCTATAATATAGGTTATATATGTGTCCTCTGAAACTAATATATTATGTATATGCACAATCCTTTCACTCACAAAATGCATATGGCATCGGGCCAGTCACAGGCCATATCAGCAGGGGGAGATGGGTTTGTCAAAGAGGAAGTGGTCAGCAATCAGCTGCTCCTGCTCAGCATCAGTCATGGACTTCAATGGGTAATACTTATCCTTGAACTCTCCGTCTAAGCTGTTCCGAGCTGGAGAAAGAAGCCAACAGTGCTCAGTGCAGAGATCATGTTCTTACTCTAAGTAGGTTATACAGATTTCATTGTTATTCTTGGATTCACTTCACTTAATGTTTTATGTGATTTTCCACCCTTATGTGTTATAATCCCTAGGGTAATTTCAATTGGGCAAATACAACTGATTGGATATCAGTCTAGTACTACTAGGTGTACAGTGCTTGACAGGTATGTATATTGTGCACACATGTATGTTTAATTACTACACGCCTTCAACAGACAGCTTCTCCACAGCTCTGCGCTCTCCGCGGCTGTTGTGCGGGGGCAGGACGTATTCCTTGATGCTACGACCAGTACGCACACAGCTGCTCAAAACATAGTTGGGGTCCAGGTCATCACCACCCTAAAAATGGAAACAATAAAACAATTTTTTTTCCCAAAACTATTGTTAAACAAGTTTACAGACAAATTAGTTTAGTATACCCATATGGATTGAGGTGAATTTTCAAATGGATTTACTAGCCAAAGCATGCAATACTACTTTTCAACAACTGTTAAGGAGACAGTAAGAGATTGTCCCAATATTTCCTTGTTAGACAATTGATTTTATAACATTACTTTTATATGACACAGGTTTTGTAATTTTATGTTCTCAAAGTTGAGGTCAGTCTTGTGCTTGTCAGTTGCTTTGTATCCACCGTGATGGTCAGAAATGACTGGGTCAAAGAGATCCTTGAACACTTCATAGGACTCCTCAACACCAGCAACACAGTCGACGGTCATGATGAAGGGGTGACCTGGAGAAAAATGCAGGGCAAGAATTCAGTCATCTATTAAGTTTGGAAGGAAACATGTTCTGACGCACAATGTGAGTTCACAACTGCTTTGGTGATTTTTCTCTTAGAAAAGCTTATTGAACTGATCCTACAACATGAAAAACACTTTAAATTGGATATCAGAGATCAGTGAAGTGAAAATGAGAAATGGTAAAAAAAGTCAGCTAATTATACATAGATTTAGGTCTTTAGTTCAGGCAATAGAGGAGTCAGGAGACAACGAAGCAAGTTCAAAGTCAGTTCTTTATTTTCCACTTCCTTTCTTTGGAACGACGGTAACTATTGTTATAAATAAATGTAAACATATATACGTTTAGCACACTCTGGCTGCTGTACTCTCCGGTCTCTCTCTCTCTCTCTCTCTCTCAATTTCAATTTCAATTTTAAAGTACTTTACAGTTTATAATCAGGTTTCAATTTACAAGAACCAGCACAAATAAATAAGTAATAAATAAGTAGGCAATGGTGTAATGTTGCTGGCAAGGACAAAGACTATGGAGTGATGAACCAAGTGCAGTTTATTAAACAAAAGTGAGATCCAAAAACCCAAACTAGAAACATGAAACATATACATGAACATATCTAAACTAGACTTGACACAAACAAAACATGACTTGAATAAATCTTGACTTGGCTTGGCTTGGCTTGGCTTGATTTGATTTGACTTGACTTGACTTGACTTAAACAAAACAAAACAAAACAAAACTACAACAAAGTTACATTATCAATACTCCACAAAGGACAATGGCAAACATGAGGGCTAAAATACATTGACATGGGTCACAAGTTAACAAGACCACCAATGAAAATACAAGACTGAAAACAATATAACAAGACAATGAAACATGAACCAATAACAAGACAAGACTAATAAACAAAGGAACCAATGATAAAAAAAACACATGAAACATGGTGGGAACAGAATAATCACATGACTAGACAAGGAAGTAAACAAATTTCAAAATGAAGGCCCTGAAGACATGAACAGGAATACCTTTTCAAAATAAAAGTCATGAAAACCAGGAGCCAACAGAATAAACTACAAAATATCCCCTCCTCTAAGGGGCGGCTCCCAACGCCCCAACACATGAACAAAAACAGAATAAATATGACATAAGTTCAGTGTTCTGTAGGGACCTGGGGGGGTGTCTTGAGGCGTGGGGTGTGGCGAGATAGAGCATGGGGCATGGGATCAAGGCGGAGTTTGGGGGGTATGTGAGGCTCGAGGGGCGGAGCCAAGGTGGAGTCATAGGGATGGATTTGGGCCTGGACCATGGAGCAGAAACGGTCCTGGACCGGTGTGCAGGGGTTTGCTTGTGATATGGCATGGAGCAGTCTGGGGTTTGACAGAAACATGGCGTGGAGCAGATTGAAGCTTAGCTGTGACGTGGCATGGAGCAGTCAAGGGTTTGGCTGAGACATGGCATGGAGCAGACTGTGGTTCGGCTGTGACATGGTGCAGTCTGGAGCTTGGCAGAGACATGGCATGGAGTAGACTGAGTTTCGGCTGTGACATCACATGGAGCAGGCTGAGGCATGGCTGTGACATGGCATAGAGCTTTTTTTATTTTTTTTTATTTTTGATTAATGTTTCATGGTTCCACTTCTGAAGTGTTTCCCTCGCATTTGAATCCATCACATCCTATTTATAAAATATAGTTCATATAAAGAATTAACAACTTGTAATTTCAATTTCAAGCAACGGGCTTCATTAACGAAGCGATCAAAAAACGAGCCAGGCACCTTCCTGCAATGGTAAATGCTTTTTGGCATTAAAAAGTCACAATAAATGTGATAAATGTCACGATGTGAAAAAAGTCATAACCGTCGTGAATTCAGGGGAGTAGAACTATCTGAAGTGGCTTCTGATTAGGCTATCACCCAATGTCATGTAGATGCTGGCTATTGTGTAATACAGTTGTCTGCAACCTATGACACGTGTGCCAGCATTGGCGAGAGAGGAGTAGACTATTATATACATTCCGCACCTGCATTCCAATATACATCTTGATATAGGCCTAATCCTTCCTCATGATTATGCAGCGTGTTTTCATCAGCTGAAAGGGAAGCTACACACTATTAAAGTGTGATGAGACTGGCGCTGAGCATGCAAGCCATTCGCCATCACGAGCCAGCTGCACTTCTCTTTCGCGGGAGTAAATGCTTCGGTCAGACTGCGCGGATGACATTCCGTGTTTCATTTGTTAATTTTTGCTTTCAGAACAACACGTCATGTAATAAGGAAAACACCACTATTAATCCTTCATCGACACAGCCATTGACTAATACATTAAAAAATGGCACTCCATGTCAAAAAGGTTGCCGATCCCTGGTGTATCTTATTGAGTCCAATTTGTGTATTATATAATTTAGTGTCTTGCAGATCAAACTTTCTTGATAAAATGTTTCATATTACCGCTTTGAAGTATTTTAATGTTACACTATAAAAATGACAATATACATTTCTTTCAGTTGATGATAAACTGCCATGTCTGCAACACCGTATAATGAGTCTTAAAGCCGAGGTGTCTTACAATTTCTTTGCGCGTCGGATAAATATATGAAATATTATATGATTTCCAAAAAAACGTGTCGGGACGAACACAGAAAATGAGGGGGAGCATAAGGATGCATTTTACGTCCACTAACAGTTACTGCAAATTATTTCAGGTAAATTTGACTGAGAATTATCTCCTGCAAAGAATATTGGTTGTTCAATATATTGATATCTTTACCTGTACACAAATCAACAAAAGTGGTAACAGTCCTTGGGATTAGATCCTGTTCACCAAAGCCAAAATACGGGTCACCCATGCAAATTAGTCCAGTTTGGGTTTATATACCTCTGAACCCTGCATCCATTGGATGGTCCATTTTTGAGATAGCTGAATTCTAATTGGCTGGTCCCTGTCTCTTATGCCCTGTTTAGTTTTCGAAAGGCTTCAATTTGTATCCTGCATCTTAGATGAGATGGCAACTGTGGGTCATCCCCCCGTCCCTCCCATATCTGTTTACAGTTCCCCCCATACATAGCTTTCCTGTGGGAAAAGTGTGTGGGTGATGGGGCATGGTGGGTCTGCACATGCTAAAAAGTCTGAGCAGCACTTTTGCCAAAATATACCATTGGTTTCAGTAGTGCTCACTTCAAGCTGATGGCCTAGGAAAAAATGACCCTCTAGTCACATGATTCTTAGTGTAAATTCACTTCGCAGTTTTGCCGGTGAAGCTTGTGACAGTATTTGAGAAGTTTTTATTCATTTATCTGTCATGTTGGATGACTAATTTATGCAGATGAGTGTAAAGGGTCATCGGCTGCCACTTTAAAACACTGTGAACAAAATTTTAGGATGGCACAGCTGCTGTCAGGTTTGGGGAGTAAAGGAATACATGTAATGGGATTACATGACCTTTGATATTAGGGCAAAATATTATTCTTGATAATAATTTTTGTATTGTTTTCCTATAAAAAAATCCTTAAATCAAGATCAATTAAATTAATCTTGTTTCAGAAACAACACTGCATAAGATATTTAGGTTTTTCAGAGAATGCCTTTTTAACATGTGTATTTTGTCTTACTGTACTGGCAGATTTTTTATAGTGAAAAAAAATCTGCCAGTGCTGAAGAAGTAATCCAAAGTATTTAAAATACGTTACTGACCTTGAGTAATCTAACAGAATACATTACAAATTACATTTTACAGCATGTATTCTGTAATCTGTAGTGGAATACATTTCAAAAGTAACCCTCCCAACTCTGGCTGTTGTAAAAGTCAGTTCGATGAACTCTCAGTTGCTAACCCATTGCCTTTGGGTAGATTGGATTATCTCTGACATTTGTATATCACATGAATAGAATTTTTTAGATTTTAATGTAAATGGAGTATTAATTGGCATAATAGTTGTTGTACTTAAGTCATTTTGTTCTTGTACTCTAAACTGTGGTTGCCCATATAAAAGAAGAATCACACATGAGGCCTTGTTAATATTTCAGTTTTTAATCCCAGAAAGCAACAAGCTGATTGAGATTTTAATTCAGTCTCCTGTTGCTCAGATATTTCTCCTGAGAAAACGGCCCTG